>JANHFM010009318.1:60515-82854 GCA_032468115.1 Grayia smithii
GAGATTCGATCTGCTGAACTGCAGCTAGCAGTCAGCTGAAGTAGCCTGCAGTACTGCACTCTAACCACTGCGCCACCCCGGCTCTAATACAATCAAGCAACAGCTGCTTCATAAAACTAGTTGGCACCATTCTGTTGTGTCTATTTTTGTTTTCTCTAGTCTGCATTGACTGCCTATTATTTGGTATCATTTCGCTCCACAACTGAAGATGCATAATACCCAGAGGTTGCCAAATTACTTTGCCACATGAGGCAGAAAATTCCAGAGCACCGACCACCATATACTGCAGTATACTCACAATAATAATAAAACCTTGTTTGGAGAGTCGGGCAAACATCTGCAGTTGGAGGTGATTATTCCACTGCTTAATGGTAGAATTGGATGCCACAGCTACTGCTGGCTCTCACTGCAATATTGCATGGATGAGATAGATACCTGCCAGAGTTGTATTGATTAAGCAGTGGAGCTATATTGATTAAGCAAACAATACTTGTTTCCAATTATGCAAGTGCCCTTGATCCTTTGGCATTCTCTTCAGGTTAGGTTGGAAGCATGTGTTAAAATTCAGCATAGGCTTCTGAGGTTTCCCAAGTTTTAGGTATTTATCCTTGTGGGCTTTCTAGTCAAGCTATCTTTTCAACTCTCCTTAGTTAACAATTCAGACACGTCAGGAAAGTACCTCAGGCTAGAATAGTAGAAGAAGCTGCTGCTTAGGGAATCACCTTTGCAAACTTGCTCATATTCTTTGATGGCAAGTATAGAACAGATAGGGAAGAAAAGGAGTAGAAACTTCCAGCAAAGGTTCCATTCTGCTTTTGAAGTTCACATTCCTAGACCTCAAGATGATTTATGTGTGTATATTCCCTGTTTGGTTTTGTTTCTCCTTCTTTATTTTCTTCAGAATATCGATGTAGGTTATAAGCTTCCCTGTTAGATAACCTGCAAGCAACTACTTGGACACTACAAAGCCTTTTCTGTTTTAGGGAGGAGAGATAACGTTATACATCTGTGGACAAATATGGATCTGCAGATTCAGCTTTCTTGCTTGTTGCATCTGATTGCTGGTTCATTTCCATTAAAAAGATGGAAGTATTAGATCAATAAAAGGGACACGGTGGCTCAGCTCAGCTGAGCTTGTCGATCAAAAGGTCAGCAGTTCAGTGGTTCGAATCCCTAGTGCCACGTAACGGGGTAAGCTCCCGTTAACTCTTCCCAGCTTCTGCCAACCTAGCAGTTCGAAAGCACATAAAAAATGCAAGTAGAAAATAGGAACCACCTTTGGTGGGAAGGTAACAGTGTTCCATGCGCCTTTGGCATTTAGTCATGCCGGCCACATGACCATGGAGACGTCTTCGGACAGCACAGGCTCTTTGGCTTTGAAACGGAGGTGAGCACCGCCCCCTAGAGTCAGGAACAACTAGCACATATGTGCGAGGGGAACCTTTACTTTTATCTGTTTTTAAAAACAGATTTATATAATTGACTCCCTTACGTATTTTATACTTATGCTATGATTTTGTTCTGTTTGTTTTTACAATGGAGGTTACATTTTGCGAGGCTAATTAAGATGTTAACTGGGAACTACAAGGCCCAAATCTTAATTCATGTCCTAGCCCAGCCTCAGATATGGAAATTCTCCCTTCTCTCAAGCAGCTCACAGGACTGTGGAGTAAAATAAGAGGAGGGAGCTCGACATAAAACTGTCCTGGGCTTGTGAAAGAAAAGTGGGATGTAAATTTCACATGCATGCATGCACGCATGAATGAATGAATGGTTTCCTTACGGGATTTAGAGGCTGCTCCAATCTGTTACAACTCTGGGTTGCTTACAAAATGTAGCAAAGAAAGTCAGCAATTCAAAGCTATTAGTTATATCTCTCTAAAGAAAAGTCCAGGGGAGGAAAAAAAAGAAGAAGAGGCGAACAGCTATTTAAAAGAAGAAATGCTACCTAAGAAGTCCATCACATTCTCCAACTGTGAATGGTTGAGAGTGGTATAAATCTTGAGAAAGGGTGTTCCGGAGGGCAGAGAAAAGTTACTTTGTGGATCCTACCAGGTGACATTTTTAATTGATGAGACCCAGAGCATGCTGACACTGTCAAAATGTGGGGGAAAGGAAGATACTTGATTCCTCATGCAATCCTGTCCTACACTATGAAGGTTGTATAGCAACCTTCTATAGTTTCAAAAATTTTGGCTACCAGTTCGATGGGTGTGGCTAGATGGGGGACATGTGACTGAGTGGGTGTGGCCAACCTGACATCACTCACATCCACACTCACTCAGTTACATGCCCCCCCCACCTAGCCACACCCACAGGAAAAGGTAGGAAAATTTTGGGGGGAATTTCCACCTAAGTATTCCCCACCCTCCCTTCGCCAGTTGCCCCCGTTTCCCCTCCTTTAGCGACCCTGGCCCTAGCCCTGCTTCCTTCCCCATCACCACCTCTTTGTTCAGGCTGCTTACCTTCCGTAGCAGCTGGTCCAGAGTCCGGAACGTTTTACCGGAATTTTTGGCAGCCCCTAGCCAGCTTTGTGGCTGTGGTGGCTGGCCACAGGCCGCTAGAAACTACCGCTGGAAAAAGCTGCTGCTGTCACCGCCATGTTCTTCGCGCATGTGAATCCCATTGGACTTGCAAGGCGATGGGATGCGCATGTGCAAAGAACATGGCAGCAACAAGCATGGTGGCCGGGGTGAGCAAGCGGCAACCGGGGGACTGATTTGAGGGCGTGGCCAGCCAGCTGTCACTAGCTGGCGACCGACAACAAATTATTACTACCACTTCTCCCGAACTGGTGCGAACTGGTAGCAACCCACCACTGTTGTATAGGTAGGTAATAAAGCTAATGCAATCCTTGGTTGCATAAAGAGGGATAGAGTCAAGATCTCAAGAAATATTAGTACCACTTTATAAAACCTTAATAAGACCATATCTGGAATACTGCATCCAGTTTTGGTCACCACATTATTAAAAAAAATGTTGAAAAGAGAGCAAAGAAGAGCAGCAAAGATGATTAGGAGCCTGGAGGCTAAAACATTATGAAGAATGATTGCAGGAATTAGATATGGCTAGTCTAGAGAAAAAAACAACTAGGGGTGACATGATAGCAGTGTTCCAATATTTTGAGGGGCTGCTATAAAGAAGAGAGGGGTCAATCCAGAGGTGAAATGCTACTGGATTGGACCGGATCGGCCATTTGGTAGTGGAGACTGGGGCTGGTTCGGCAATCTGGTAGCAATCGCTGGCTGGCCACGCCCCTGACCGGTCCACGGCCCTGCCATGTTTCCCTGCCTTCCTTTCACCTCAGCTTGTGAAGGCAGGCAAGCATGGCAGGGCTGCAGGAAAAGGAACTAGCAGCCTACTCCTTCCCCGCAGCCCTGCCATTTCTTCTGCTTAGGAAAGTGGTGGTGGCGGTAGTGGTGGTGGTAGTGGAAGCCGATGGTCGCGCATACGTGCGGCAGTGAGAAGAGCGCCTTGCGTGTGCATGAAACCCCCCAGTTGTACCACCGTCACCTACCGCTTTCCTGTGTCAAGGGCGGATCAGGGTAAGGAATCAACCGGCCGAGGTACCGTACAGCAGGTTGCACTGCTGGCACCGGATTTCCCTGGGTAAATTTGGGGGGGGGGTCCATAAGGAGAGGTGGACGGAACCTCCCTTTGTGTAAACACTCTGGCCCCCCTCCTCCTCCTGCCTTAGCTTTCCCCAGGGAGGCCGGAGACGGTCTTTTTGGAGCCGAGAGCCGCTTGCGGCCTCTGACGACCCCTGGGCTAGCGGAGCAGAGAAAGAGGATCTGGACCCTCAAGAGAGGCTGCAAGCTTGGCCGCTGGCTTGTCTCAGTCCACGCAGACATGTTCATGCATTTTTGGTGGCACGGCGTTTGCAGAGCTTGTGGGCGGCGGCAAGGCGGCATGGAAAACTGAGTGGCGTCTTGCTGGAGGAGGGCGTCACTTTCTACGACTCCCACCATCGGGGCTTTCCCCTGAGGGAGTCAGGGAGTTCAACCCCGCTCCTGCCTTGGCGGCTTCTTGGAGGAATTCAAGTCGAGCCGTTTTAGGGGCCAGGCAGCTGGCAACCTACTGGTTATGAGTAGCTCAGTTTTCTCTCTTTCTCTCTCTTCCCCGCCCCCGTCTCTGCTTCCTGAAGCTTGTTTGGTTTTATTCCTGGCTGAGGAACTCTGGGAGTTGAAGTCCACAAGTCTTAAAAGTTGCCAAGGTTGGAGACCTCTGCTCTAACTGGCAGTTTTATGACATTAATTGGAAAATTGCGCTTAGATTCTGACTTTTAAATTTACGTTAGTATCTCTGCATGGTATTTAAAAAAAACCTTACTGGTGGAAGGGGGTGTGACTGAGTGGGCATGGCTGAGTGACGTGACCAAATTTTTAATCAAGATCACCACTCCCCAATGGTGTCCCACTTTACCAATGTTAAAATCTGGTCACCTTATGCTAAATCTCAGAAGTCTTTAGAAACTGCCAAAGAGAGCCTGATGGTTGTTCAACCATTTAAGTCAATAATGGAGTACAACAAATAACATTAAAAACAGCACAGTGTATTGTATCTCTTAAAGGGTAAAGGGATTTCACAAATTAGTCCTGATCACCTCAGAAATACCTATCTAACCTTAGCCAAGTCCAATGTTGGAACTTATTATTTTATATTTTTGCACTTTAAAAAAAAGGCAGAAATCAGTTTCAGGACTACACGTTAAAGTTAAAGTAACTATTATCTTACTATCACAACTATTTTTTTAATTCTCAAATTGTTTGTTTGTTTTTTAAATAAAGAGGGAAACAAGTAAATCTAGTAAATAAATATACTACATATACAATTCATTACAAAGCCAGTAACGCTCCAAAAACTGTAGTCCAGTGTTGTGTTCCAAATGAATTAAGAACTGTCCCTGAACAAAATATATTCATTGTATAGATTGTATAGGTTTCCAGTAGCACAAGGTCTTGTCATGATTCAAAGTGACAGTCACCATAAATATTAATTCAATGTCCCAGTTAATAACCTCCCAGCTTTGCCAACCAAAATTCCTTCCACCCTCTCTAGAGAAACCCACATAGACCATTACACAAACAACCTTAATTTACTAGCTATTATTTAACGTTTGGGCAGTTTTTTTCTATTGTGGGCCTTTTCAGATATCTCTGAATCAAGGGTCAGTATAACCACCCAGACTACAAATTTGGTGGATAAGATCAAGGTATCTACAGTACTTCACTTAAAAGATATGCTTGAACAACTGCATTCACCCTTTCATACTTGCCCTTTCATACTTGCCTAGGGACTACAAACATGCCAAGAAGCAATTTGATGTAAATAAATTATATAACTTTTTCCCAGTTCTCACCCCCCCATCTTAGATGGAATAAAATAAGTTAAATAAGTCTATCACCATCATAGTATAAGTACAACTTCAATACAATTATGTGGGGTTAAGAACTAATGAATTTTAGAGGTGTTTTTTTAAAAAAATATATATATATAAATAAGTAATAAGAATGAAGTGAAGCGACTATGCCTTGCTTTGCAAAATTTTGGCAAACTCTCTACAGGACCCAGGACTTGTTTCCTCCAATACAATTTACCGCAAGCTTTAGCAAGCTGTGAAATATCCCCTGGCATGTACTAATCAAACCTAAAGAGGCTTTTACAGAATATCTTTCAGTGGTGGGTTGCTACCAGTTTGCCCCAGTTCAAGTGAACCAGTAACAGCGGGGGCTGGAGGCTCCACCCACCTGCCCAGATGTCATCAAATATGCTCTGCGCATCTGCAGAAGCAGCGCGCAAGCAAGCAGAGCGAGCACACATGCACAAGCGAACCAATAGCAAAGGTAAGTGAAACCCACCACTGATCTCTTTGTATTTTTTAAATTACACCTAGGAAATAGGAAGCAGCTTTGAAGCAATACAGAATGTTTTGTCTGGGCAACCTGGCACTAACCTGTAGTAATTCATCAATTAATTTCTTTTTTAAAAGTCCAAATTAAAATATTTTATTTGTATCCTGCCTTTTATTATTTTACAAATAACTCAAGGCAGCAAATATATCCAACATGCCTTCTTACTTTTTCCCTTGTAACTACAATTCACTAAAGTAGGTTGGGCTAAGAGACAATGACTGGCTCAAAGTCACCCAGCTGGCTTTCATGCCTAAAGATGGACTAGAACTCATAATCTCCTGTTTTCTAGCTCAATGCCTTAACCACTAGGACAAACTGACTCTCTATAGTAGTGTTCCTTAAAAATGTGGTCCTAGTGATCCCTGGCAAACCCCTAACATTGTCTCATAGGTCATGAAAATCAAAATTATTTTTCCAGATATTTAACACATTTGCAAAAATTTAAAACAAGGACACTCTTTACATTGTTTTATTAATATTTTATGTTACTATCCAATGGGATGTTGCTATTTTATGTGATTCAATAAATATTTCATGAATGCATCAATTTTAATTTTTAATGTTATACATTGATAAATATAACCCATACAGCTTTTTTTTTTAAAGTTAATTATACTTTTCAAAAGTAGAAAGGACTCCTGCAAAAAAAAGCAAAAAAATTAAGAAACACTATTCTATGGTACAGCTCTGATACAATTAAAGCAATGGTAAATCTGTTTTTATTTATTTTCCTTTGAAACTCTTGAATGTAGTCTATTTTCACACTTGCAAAAACTTTTCTCTCACTCAGATCCTCAATTTTAGATGCCTTAACTGGTCTTTCAAAGAGGAAGATAGTTTCACAGTTATACAGCACTTCTTCATAAGAATTCAGATTTTTTTTTTCATTCAGGTGTACTGAGCATAAAATAAAGTCGCAGATGAGAGAAGAGAGAAAGCTCTTTCCAACTGTTTCAAGAAATATCGGAGTGGCAATAGCAGAAATTTGGAAGTGCCCTAGATTGTGTTGCTGAATTTTTTTATTGATATTATTGATATTATTCTTTTGAACTTCTTGTCCTCTTCTATACCATTGATTTCTAAAATACTACACTGCTTTTAACAAACAGTAACACACCAAGCTAGAAACCAGGAGACAGTGAATTCTAGTCCCACCTCAGGCATGAAAGCCAGCAGAGTGATTTTGGGCCAGTTTGTTTTATTAATTCATGTCAGAAGCATCATATTTAAAATAAGGCATACTATAAAATTTAAAATATAAAATATCATATTAAATTATGTACAAGTTAGAGATCTTATACCCAGAAACTAGCAATCTTAACTGTGTTCTCTCATGGTGGCAGTCTCTCTCTCTCTCAGCCCAACCTACAGGGTTGTTGTTGTTGGGAAAATGGGAGGAGGAGAGTTCCCCCCCCCCCCTTGAGTTGCTTATAAGAATAGTTAAGGCAGGATATAAATCAGAGGTGGGTTTCAGCAAATTCTAATCAGTTCTGGAGAACGGGTAGCAAAAATTTTGAGTAGTTTGGGGAACTGTTAATACCATCTCTGACTGGCCCTGCCCCCATCTATTCTCTGCCTCCTGAGTCCCAGCTGATCGAGAAGAAATGAGGATTTTGCAATAACCTTCCCCTGGAGTGGGGCAGGAATGGAGATTTTACAGTATCCTTCCCCCGCCACACCCACCAATCCACGCCTACCAAGCTATGCCACGCCCATCAAACCACACCCACAGAACCAGTAGTAAAAAAATTTTTTGAAACCCACCACTGATATAAATGAATAAATAAATAAATTCACACAGAATCAATGTTCACATGCAGAAGGATCCAATCTTAGAAACATCAGCTGTCAGCTCTGCCTGGTTTGGCTTGGCACCTCACAAGCATTCTGCCATCAAAAGCTGGAAGGGGGAAGAAGGGGTGAAGGATGAAAGGGCATTAAAGCTTTGTGTGAACATGATGGGAAATCAGGAGGGAGAATGACAGGTGATAAGGACCAGAGCATCCGGATTCTGTTTGTACCAGCATCTCACGGCCAGGCACCCTAAAAAATATGAGGATTACCCCCAAACCTCTCAGAGTTCTTAAAACATCTTGGTGAGCTCTGGTTGGCTGGAAACGGACTGGTCACGAGGGGGGGGGAGGGGGGGCTGTGGGCAAATCTACACCTTTTTTTTTAATCTAGCAAGGGTGGGAGATTTCAGAGCTGGCTTGATATTACTGCAACCCACTCCTTTAGCAAAAGAACCCTTTGCTTTAACCATGGAGTCAAGGGCCTTTCTTTCCTAAGAACTAGATTGGGGCAGGTCTGACACCAGCAAATAACCAGTAACAGTGTCTTTCTTCCCAAACTTGTTATGGGTACCTTCTCCAGTGGCTTTTGATTCTTTTTATTGCTTGTTTTTCATATTTCTAAACTGCGTTGGAGAGTCCCTCAAAGTGGGACTCTCCAAATGCAAGGAAGCATTTGGAGAGAATATAAAGATTCAGATATACCTTTTGTTTTTAAACCTCATCCATCTCTATGCTGTTGGCTAGGTTCCAGCGTTAAATAGACAGATCTTGTATCTAGTTTGGCTTGATAATGACAAAAAGCATGAGAAAAACAGTAAAAACCCGAAGAGATGGACATGTTTCTGTATGCATTTTAAGTATTTATACAAGAGTGCCCAACAAAATACATGCACAATGTACACTGTCTGTCACATCTGAGGCAATTTTATTGCTGTGTTTTTTCTATTGACTTTATACAGGCACTAATTGCTAAACTGTCACGCTATCAACTGATTGAAGACTTACAACGCTGATTTCTCAAAGGGCCATTATGTGACCGGGGCATGACTGATACATGAATAATTTAAGTTCTCTGTCTGGAAATTTTATAGAGCTGTGCAAATGTTGCTGCATTAAACATGTTTAAAACACCTATTTTAAAGGCTACACTATTTTTCTGTACCAAAATAATATTACCCGCAAAGGCAAAATATACTGGTAGCTTAGATACAGTAGTAGAAATCCAACATGATAGTTTTTTTTTTTAAAGTACTATTAGAATGTAGTTATGCAATGTCCATATTTTTCTAATTATTTCATAGGAGGCATGTTAAAAATTACAGTCAGATTTCAGAAAAACTCAAATTCAGCTTGAAAGCCCAGCAACTGCGGTATCAATTCAATACTATATCAAATAGAGTGACTTGAAAAGTATACTTGAGTATACTCAACATAAAAGTATGTTTTTAAAAAATTATGAAAGCTGGTTTTGCATCATTTTGATGCAAAAGTTACATTTTGTTGTTGTTAGTTGCGAAGTCGTGTCCGCCCTATCACGACCCCATGGACAAGGTTCCTCCAGGCCTTCCTGTCCTCTACCATCCTCGAGTCCATTTACGCTCACGCCAACTGCTTCAGTGACTCCATCCAGCCACTCCATCCAGTTCTCTGTCGTCCCCTTCTTTTGCACTCAATCTTTCCTAGCATTAGGCTCTTCTCCAGTGAGTCCTTCTTTCTCATTAGGTGGCCAAAATATTTGAGTTTCATCTTCAGGATCTGGTCTTCTAAAGAGCAGTCCAGATTACATTGCATTAAGTTACATTAGCTTTAAAAGAAACCCCTAATTTATATTAATTAAATATGTTCCATAAACACTTATCAAAAGTCTTTTCAATGGTGCATTCACTGATATTGTAATCAAGTGCACCCACCTTATTGCTGATCATCCTTTTTCTTTCATCTTTTTTTGCATTATGGAAGTCACCAGTACCTTTGCACAATGTGTCCAAAATATGAATTTGAGCCTGGACATTTGTCCCTTGAGCAAGGGCTCTGGATTGATTTCCTTTCCAATCCATTTGTTTTATTTTCCTAACTATCTATGGTATTCTCAGGAATAATAATATATTAAATCTCCTTTCCCTGCCTATTAATGTGTAGGCTGACTTTTTTCAGTCTATTGGCTATTGTGTTGTCTGCTGATTGGTGGGCATGGTTTGGCTATGCCTATTATAAATTTGTCACTTAGTGTTTCTAGGCCATTTATTCCATATTTCAGATTTCTAAATGAAGATTAAAAATAGAAATCTAGCATTTATTATTTATTTTGTTTATTAATTTTTTATGCACCCATTTCCCCTAAAAGGTGACTCTTGCAGCCTGAAAGAATAATCAGATTATCTGATAACAATAGCATTTTATGTCTGTAATATATCAGCTTCAAATTCTAGTAAGCCTTGCTTTCTTATAAAAATTTTTTGTCTAATTGCTGCCTAATTGTAATTTAAACTAGTTTAAGTCCCCTCATGAGACTGCATTATGCTACCCAGACAACCTCAAATATGTGATGCATTCTGCATAAAATCTTGCTGTGACAGCAATATCATCTGAAGCCTCTTTCAGCTTTAGCAGTCAAGTATTAATCATGAAAATCTATATAAAATATGTATGCAATGTGGTACTAAAAAAGAGTTCAATTGTTGGTTTTAACATAACTCTAACTCAGAGTGTGAGACTATGAGCAACTAGTTTTAACTATGAAAGAGCCACTATTAAACTTGGCAGTGCATGCCAACTCTTTCATTACTCCATAGGTAAAAGATGAGGTATATAAGATGCTCAGGGAGGAGTAGCATCTTTGGTGGAAGGGTCTGCCACGTCCTCCTTAGGACTGCTCATTCACCTTTGATCCCCACCTGGGGTTCAGCTTTCACCTGTGGCAATTACAAGTAACTGCAGCAGCCACACACCAGAAAGCATCTTAGCCCCTTTTCACTGTAAGCAAGCAAGGACCGCCAGAAAGTCATTCAACATTGGAAGACTACAAGCTCCAAACCAAGTCCAACATTTCCAATATGTAACTAATGAAAAACTCTCCAGCAAGTTAATGCTTGCAGGAACCTATTCTGAAAAGTGGATGCACTTTAAAGTTGCCATCGTACAGACTGCAACAATAGTACTTGGACAAGAACAAGGCTATGCAGACTGGCAGAACAACCCGTTATCCAGTAGTGGGTTGCAAAACCCGTTGCTACTGGTTTGCTCGTGCGCTCGATACTTCTGTGCATGTGCAGAAGCATCTGGCATGGGTAGGTGGAGCCTCCCGCCATCGCTGCTACCAGTTTGCCAACCCACCACTGCCATTATCTATCTCAATGAAAAGCAAGTTTAATAGCAATAGCACTTAGACCTGTGATGGCAAACCTATGGCACGTGGGCCATAGGTGGCACTCAGCACCCTCTCTGTGGGCAGGCGAGCCGTCGTCCCAGTTCAGGTCCACCGCGCATACACACGCACTTCCCGCCAGCCAGCTGCTTATTGGGTCTCTGCCACATATGCACAGGGGTGGGGCACATGTGTGAGTGTGCATGCATGTGCTGGGGCAAGGGGTGTGCAGGGGTGTATGAACACGGGGTCATGTGTGAATATATGGGGAATGGGGCGCATGCACGGGGGCTGTGCCCTCATTGCATTTTGGGGGTTCGGGTGTGTGGGTGTGTGCGCATTTATGTGCTTGCGTGAGCATTTTAGGCACTCGGTCCAGAAAAGGTTAGCCATCACTGACTTAGACCTATATACTGCTTCATAATGCTTTACAGCCCTCTCTTAGCGGTTTACAGAGTCAGCATATTGCCCCCAACAATTGCCTCAGCAATCCTCAATTTACTGACCTCAGAAGGATGGAAGACTGAGTCAATCTTGAGCAGGTCAGAATCAAACTCCTGGCAGTGGGAATGCAGAGTTAGCCTGCAATACTGCATTCTAACCACTGCAACACCTGCAGTCCATACTTCAGGCAGAACTGCGGGAAATGCAGGACAAGCCGTGGCAAAGGAAGGCTGAGCAGGTGAGCTGCTATGCAGAAACCATGCTACCAGAATTCTTCAGTGCCATTAAGTCAGTTTATAGTCCTTCTAAATCAGGATGTTCCCCCTTATGGGTTGAACCTAATCAAAGACCAGGAAAAACTAAAAAACTAGTGGGCTGAACACTTACAAATTAGCTACCTAGATATCCTAGATTGCTTCCCTCTCTTGTTGAGATCAGGAAAAAAATCTTGCAGATGTGCTCAAATAAAGCCACCGGGCAGAAGGGCATTTCTGCTGAGATCCACAAAGCAATAAACCCAAACACCTTTCAGTCACTTCAAAACATCTTAGAAGACATTTGGTCCACAGAGGAGATGCCCAAGGACTGCTATGAAGCTATGAACTTTCTGTAAAACAAAGAAAGCAAGTCAAACTACAGTGGTTAACTTACTGCTATCCATTGCAGGCAAGATCTGTGCTTGCATTCTGCTAAACAGATTGTCTCAGAAAGGAATCTTCCAGGTGTATAGTGTGGTTTTTGGCCAGAACAAAGTCCTAAAGATATTGTATTTGTCATGAGCCAAGTCCAGGAGATGTACATAGAACAAGCTTCTTTATTCTGCCTTCACTGACCTAACAAAAACATTTGAATACTGTCAAGAGGAAGTGTCTCTGGATCTGAGACATGGATGCCTGAAGAAATTCATCAAATTGATTCAGCTACTCCATGACAGTATGATGGGACAGGTTTTTTACAACAGTGATACATCAGCTGCATTTGCTATTTCCTTCCCCATTGACTTTGCTTGTCAGAAGGTTGCAAAAGGGGATCATATGACTCCAGGACACTGCAACTGTCATAAGTATGAACCAGTTGCCAAGCAACTGAATTTTGATCACATGATCAAGGAGAGGCTACAAGGTTGTAACTGTGAAAAACAGTCATAAATCACTTTTTCAGTGCTGTTGTAACTTTGAATGGTCACTAAATGAACTGTTGTAAATGGAGGACTATCTGTAATGGCAGATTTTTAATGTTTGTAATGTAATTTGTAATGTTAATCCATTACAAAATTAACTGAGGTTAAAGGAGTCTTGAAATGGAACATAGATGATGTCATGAACATTAATTTAATCTTAATTTATCTAGTCCTTATTTTTTTATATATGTATAAAAACATATGTATACATATATTTATATGTATACAAACATTTATATGTATATGTATTAAAAAATGTAAAAAATAAATAAATAAATCAGGGGTGCCCAAGCTGCAAAGCCAAAAAAGGAAGCTATTTTCCCAATTTTAGAAATATAAAATCTGGTATGTTCATTACTTTTTTTTTAGATTTTCTAAATGACATTAAACAGGAACAAAGCAGAATATAGCCAGACAACTAGAAGAAGAAATAAAGCAATACAGCAATAAAGCCAAAATAAAACAGCAGCAAATAAAAGCATTGCAAAAATAAAAGAGCCGTAAAGCTGTTCTTAAAATACCTAGGAGAACCACCAGTTTTAATTAAGAAAGATGACTCTGTAGGTTTGTGACAAATCCATTCAGATATGGAACTCCTCAGATGGCCTGCCATAAACAGTTTAGAAACCATGTCATTCTTGTTGTTATCCATTTTGCTTCACTTGAGCAGACCAGCTACAGGTGGGACCAGGATGATGACTGCAGAAAACAGCATAGGGAAATAGCATTCCCTGGGTCAAGATCAGGGGTGGGTTCTACTTACCTTTACTACCGGTTCTCTTCCTGTACGTGCTTTGTGCGTGATCGGCGTGCGTGCGCGCACAAAGCAAGCTAGTGTGCCAAATGCATGCTCCGCGCATGCGTACTAACTTTTTTTCCGGAAAAAACCTCAAAAAAAGCGCTCTGTGCAGAACACTTGTTTTGAGGTTTTTTTTCCAGAAAACCATAAGTATGGGTGCGTGGGTAGGCTCGGCTCCCGGCCGCGGAGAATCAGTTCGGTGACGTCACAACATCACCGCTACCGGATCGCGCAAACCAGGCTAAACCGGGAGCAACCCACCACTGGACAAGATGCAATTTTTTTCTTCCTGCTCCTAACCATGCTAGAATTTTAAAATTCCATGAGAAAATATCCGAACCTTTCATCCAGCATTATTCAGATCACTATGATACAGACTACGGGTGCTATTCAGCAGGTTCTGGAGAACTGGTAGCTGAAATTTTAAGTAGCTCAGAGAACCGGCAAATACCACCTCTAGCTGGCCACAGAGTGGGGTGGGAATGGAGATTCTGCAATATTCTTCCCCCAGGAATGGGGAGGGAATGGAGATTTTGCAGTATCTTTCCCCTGGAGTAGAGTGGAAATGGAGATTTTGCAGTATCCTTCCCCTGCCACACCCACCAAGCCACACCATGCCCACCAAGCCACGCTTACAGAACCGGTAGTGAAAAAATTTGAATCCCACCACTGATGCAGACATTAGAAGCAGAAGGCTGATTTGAGCTTAGTGCAATACTCCACTAAGAAATTCAAGTGACTGCCAAGCCAATTCATTTAATGTTTTATCTATCACATAACACAAGAGTTAACAGATTCCTTTTTTTTTTTTTTTTGCAATATGCTTTTTCTGTAGGTCACTGGCATAAGACCTAAGCATGCAAGATTGAAGTATTATTTCCTGAAAACAAGCAAGTAACTTATTTAAACCAGCAATAGAGACATACCTACTTCCAAAAGCATATATTTTATATGAAATACTCTAAATTTTATCAACACAGTGACCAATTATGAATAGGCTTATTAGTGTATCTGGTTTCAGGAAACTGATATAGAACTAGAACTTAACATATATTCCCAAATCAAGGCATATTATTTTATCTCTAGCAAAATTTTGCAGAGGTAGAATGACTGTGACATCTCTCAACAAGGCCAGCTGACAATAAAATAATCCAAATTACAAATTTCTGAGAACTTCCCCACTCTGGGGATAGTTAAAGTAATTACCACCAAAGGAAAGGAACATTATACACCTGCTGCATGATGAATTATTCTATTTATTCATGCATGAGACAGTCTAGAAAATGACAATAAATCAAATGGCTGTATCTGTACTGATACATAACTGATACAACAATTTACCACGTAATGAAAGATAAAGGAAAAAATAGTGGATTTTTATTAAATCAAAATATTCTAACTACTTTGCTTTAATGTTCTGAACACTTAAGTTAACCTGAATGAACTAAAGTGGCAGATCTTTAATAATTTCTAGAAAGTAATTACCAGCATTACTTTTGAAATAAAATACTCTGAAAATAAATCAGTGATTCATTATGAAAATTGATATCTATGCCTCCTTCATAACAGCTAAACTGATTTAATTATCTCAGAAATTTCTAAGGCAAGGTTTATAATCAAGTTCATATTGTTACATAATGAAGATTGGGATTAATATTTTTGCATATCCTTCAATCATGTTTCAAAGACAATTTAAATTTATACAGTAAAATACGTTAAATGACAATCACCAATGAAGCATTAAAATAAATGTAAGACAGATTTCAAAACAATATGAAATCAATTAAAACAAAATAGGTTCAAAATTTAGGAGAAATAAAAAAATGTTTTTGTGATGGTAAAGAAAAAAAGTCTGCCTGGAGAAAGCTTCTATAAAGAGATATCACTAAATAGAGCATATTCTCGACATCAAAGTCTAATTTTTTCTTCCATTTAATCCTACTTGATTCTTGAAGACTATCTTGACTAGTCCCTGCAGTTTTCTTGGCAAGTTTTCTCAATATTGGTTTGCCATTGCCTTTTTCCTAGGGCTGAAAGACAGTGACTGGTCCAGTCACCAAGCTAGCTTTGTGTCAAAAGCAGGACTCACATTCTTCTAATTTATAACCTGATATCCTAACCACTGCCTCTAACTCTTAGAATGCCATCTACCAAAGATCTTAATGGAAACAAAGAAGGCACAGTCGGTGACACCCAACCAGCTGAGAGGCACAGAAAGCTATTGAACACCTGATTGGACAGCGTGACAGCGTGAATTGTTAAAAGGCACTGAGAGGCGGCAGCTCTCAGTGCCAACTTTGTATTTGTATTGCTCAGCATTGCCTAGGATCAGACAGGAGCTGAAATAAACCTCCAGTCACACCGCAAGACGTCGTTGTTGGAGGGTTTGTCTGAAGTATGCCCAGGCTTGTTTTAGCAAACTGAGAGAAAGTCAGTCCAGGTGATGCCATTTGGGTTGTAGGGTACTCCGGCTGTATTCATGCAGTTAATAAATGAGGTACTGCATGAGCATTTGTATCAGGGGGTCCTTGTGTACCTGACTGACATCCTAATCTACACCGACATGATGGAGGAACACACCTGGGTAGTACACCAGGTGTTGCAGAAATTACTGGCTGCCAAATTATTTGTTAAACTTTCGAAATGCGAGTTTCATCAAACTGAGTTGGATTATTAAGGGTATCACATTTCACAGGAGTAGGTGGAGATGGACCCTAAAAAGGTTAAAGGTGTGTTGGAATGGCAAGCTCCGGGAACAAGGAAGCAGTTGCAGAGTTTCCTTGGTTTTGCAAATTTCTATAGGCAATTTATTTCATCATTTGCTCAGACCTCCTGTATACCAAGAACACTATGATAAAAGCCTGGCCAAGGCAGGCAATAGTGTGGACACCTGAGTGTCAGAGAGCATTTGAGAACCTAAAAGCCCTTTCTGCCCTTGAACCCTTTTTGCCCTAAAATACCCTGATCCAACACTGCCCTTCGTGGTGCAGGCCGATGCAAGTGATGTAGCTGTAGGAGCTATATTATTACAGAAAACCAACCAGGGTGGGCTACAACCTTGTGCCTACACCTCCAGGAAACTTACGCTTACAGAAAGGGGCTGGGCGATATGGGAAAAAGAGACTTTCGTGGTACGTTGGGTGCTACTCACATGGAGACATCTACTTGAGGGTGCAGGGAACCCATTTGAAGTGTGGACTGACCACAAAAACTTGGAGGCCCTACAAACACCTAGAAAACTGTTCCCAAAACAGGTGCGCTGGGCACAGTATTTCCAGAGATTAAATTTCAGTTTCAAGTACATGCCTGCTGGAAAGAACTTTCTGGCTTACTTGCTGTCCCGTATGCCTCAATACAACAGTAAAAGAGGTAGTCCAGGCTATGATACCTGGTAATCAACCTGCAGGATGGGTGGACACTGATGAACCAGTAAATCCTTGGTACGATGAGTCATGCCTTAAAAGCAGATACCTGGCTAGCAGAACATAGGTCACTAGTAACCCACAGGGCCAGACTTGCATGGATGGGGGATAAGTTATATATACCCAAAATTCTCAGGGTCTCAGTGTTGAGAAGGTGCCATGACGTTAAGCTGGCTGGTCATTTTGGTTTCCTCAAAACACTACACCTTACGACACGACAATTCTGGTGGGCACGGATGTGCCTAGAAATTGAGGGCTATGTAAAAAGTTGTCCAGTCTGTGCAGTCAGTTGCTGAACCCAGTTGGCCATGGGATAAAATTGCCATGGATTTCATCGTGGACCTCCAGGAGTGCCATGGTAATACCGTGATATGGACCATGATAGACTTATTCTCAAAACAAGCTCACTTTATACCGTGCAGCTACAACGAGAAGAGGAGCATTGTGAGAGTCATAACGACAGTGAATGACATCATGGCCGGCGACGTCCGACCAGCTGAGAGGTGCAGAAAGCCAGTGAACACCTGATTGGACAGCGGGACGGCGCAAATTGTTAAAAGGCAGTGCCAACTTTCTATTTGTATTGCTCGGCATTGCCTAGGATCAAACTGGAGCTGAAATAAACCTTCATTCACAACGCAAATTGTCATTGTTGGAGGGTTTGTCTGAGTCACACCCAGGCTTGTCTTAGCAAGCCTGGTTTACAAAGCTGAATTCTGAAGTTCAATTTAAAGATCATCCTCAACTTTTTAAAAAAATAAATTATTTTTTGAAATTATTAAAGCACAAATAATCAAGAGCTGATTAGCTTAAAAGTATAATTGGATATACTCCATAGCATAACAGCAATCTTTTTATTCTAAATCAGCTGCTGTTTCACCCTAAATATCAAGAACATTGGTTTCACAAAGAACATAAAACTATATTGTGCTGAATAGTTAGGGGTCATCAAATAAAGTTGATTTCTAATAATTACTTGGATAAATTTTCATCATGATGATCTGTTTCTCATAATAACTTTATTCCTTCCAAGGATTTTCCTTTGGTTCTATTTATGACTTAATGTGTTGTCTTTCCCTTTTTCTACTTCCTTCAACCGTATCTAAATTTTGTCGCATGACATGTTCTAAGTAAATTCCTGCTTTTTGATCACCAGAATATGGGAGGAGTCATTTGGTTTCCAATACCCTAATTCTGGCAATTATTGTGTTGTTAGTAATCATCTCTACCTCCAAATTCTTATTCCAAAAATGTCATATTTCTTTCTTCCCTCCCCCCACCCCCAGTCATGCTGGTTAATATTCACCCGAATTTCTCATTTTTACTTCCCCAACAAGATTTTGTTCAGTTAAAACAGCAATATGTGATCAGGGACAGACTGTGAAATTGCTCATGTGAAAATCCCAAGTTAAACTAAAACAGAAATGAAAAGCAGAAAAGCAAAATGAAAATATGACCTTACATATTATACCCATCATTTTCAAGAACATCAGGAATCACTTTGAAGTCTTGAACCTCACTGAACAAGAACCAGAGGGACTGTGGAATAAAATTAAAGATGTTGTTAAGGATGACTATGAAAAGAGACTGCCGAGATCAAGAGACAAAAGAGAACAAACTAAATACCAGACCAAATGGTAGAAATTGCCAAGGGAAGAGATGCTAAGTCAAGAAAGACAAACACAAAGATCTCAGGAAGGAACTTAAGAAAGAATTTCAGAGAGCTGCTAGAAGAGACCAGAAGCAATATGCAACAGTATTAGTAAGATACTGAAAATGGAGACAGATATGAAAAAAACAGTCTTCCAATCATCTCTGAATTCATCAGGTTCTGAGGTTCCAACCTCAAATTAGTATGCTAAAGAACACCAATGGATAGTAACCAATTCAAAGAAGATTAAACAAAAATGGAAAAATGTAGCAAAATTCTATAGAACAGAAGTCCACATCCAGAATACCTTACTTCTACTTACAAGAGTTATTGGTACTAGAAGATAGATCAATACTCTGAGCTTTAAATAGGAAGGCTAAAGAAATGGAATGGAATATTTACAGAAATTTGGCAAGCAACAGAAGAAACTATTCTAATCAAGTAGTCCCAGAAAACCTGGAGAATAACACAGTCGTTCAGAGACTGGAAGAAGTTAATTACATACCAATACCAAAGAAAAAAGATTTAAGATGTGTGTTCTACCATACAATAACTTTATTTTCATGTGCTAGCAAAATAATGTTATTCAACTCAGGTTAGTTGGATGTCAGATGTTCAAGTTAGACCAGTGGTTCTCAACCTGTGGGTCATGACCCCTTTGGGGGGTCGAATGACCCTTTCACAGGGGTCGCCTGAAGCTACACCATGCTTCAAGACAAAATTTCATTTATATATAATTAGAAATAAATATTTCACAATATATAATTACATATTGTTTTTGTGATTAATCACTATGATTTAATTATGGTCAATTTGTAACAATGAAAATACATCCTGCATATCAGATATTTACATTTCGATTCATAATACTACCAAAATTACAGTTATAAAGTAGCAATGAAATTAATTTTATGGTTGGAGGTCACCACAACATGAGGAACTGTATTAAAGGGTCGCGGCATTAGGAAGGTTGAAAACCACTGAGTTAGACATTATTGCTGATGCATGTTAGATATTTGAAAAAGTCTAAGAGTGACAAATAAAAGTACCCTATTTCCCCTAAAATAAGACATCTCCTGGTAATAAACCCAATTGCGCTTTTGAGCGCATGCACTAAAATAACACCCTGATAATAAGCCCTCCCCCAAAATATTTAAATGTATGCACAGCCAGTCCCCGCCATTTCCTCTGGTTTCCTCCATGCTCCCCAAAATAAGACCTCCCTGAAAATAAGGCCAAGCGCTTATTTGGGGTTCAGAAAAATATAAGACAGGGTCTTATTTTTGGGGAAACAGGGTAAGTCCGTGTTTCATTGATTATAGAAAGGCCTTCAATTGTGTTAATACAGTATATCAATCTTGGATGTGTTTAGAAAAATGGAAATCTCAGACTCTTTTATTGGCCCCCCACAAAACGTATATGGTAAGTCAGGAAAAATAGTGAAACAGGCCAGCTCCAGAATGACAAAGGAATAAAACAAAGTTGTACATTCTTTTATTTATTCAACGTACGTGCAGAATATATATTGATGGGAAGAGGATTTGCATAGTTTTAAAACTGGAGGAAGAAAAATCAATAACCTCTCCCAAGCTAATGACACTATTCTGATAACTGAATATACAAATATTTTGCAAGTTCAAATAATGAAAATCAAGGCACATTATGAAAAAAATAGGACTAGGATTAAATAAAACGAAGGTCAAACTAATGACAATAGATAAAGCAACCAGTCTTAGAATTGACAATGAATATATTGAAGTAGTGGATAATTTTTGCCTTTTGGGATTGACTATCAAAATTAATGAAGCCATCAAGAAATATACCACAAATTAGCATTTGCTAGGATAACAATGGGGGGCTTTAGAAAAATATATTCAGATGCTGGGATATGGTTATACTTAGGAAGATGAAAATTGTTCAGGAAATGCTTTTTCCTGTGAAACTCTATGAAAGCAAAAGCTGGACTTCAAAGAAGCAGGATAAAAAGAGTATTGACATTTTTTAAATGGTGTTGGAGAAGATTCCTGAGAATACCATAGATAGCCAAACAAAATAAAAGAACAAATGGATCATTGAACAAATTAACCTAGGTTGAAGCACAATAATTATTCTCAAATTATTCTACTTCAATACATTATGCAAAGACCTAGCTCTTTGGAGAAGTCTGGAAAGGTGGAAGGAAAAAGAGGATGACCAGAAAGAAGGTGAATGGACTCAATTACACTAGGTACACTGTTGGAAGACCTGAAGGAGCAAATTGGGCACAAGTCTTCCTGGAAAAATCTACCTATATGACAGCTAAGAGTCCTCACCAACTTGATAGCACATAAGAGTTTTGTAACTTTTATTGTCTTTCATTTACTAAAGTAATGTTGTCTGTTTATTTGAACTGTTTCAGAAGTTTTAATTTGATTACAACTACCATCTCTTCCAATCCAGGATTCTTAAAGCATGTCTATCTATCTTCCATATATTACTAAAACTCGTGTCTCTAACCTATAACTGGGCGAAATAGTGCATCATAGAGCAACACTTTTTCAACCAAGGTTATCTCCTCAAATTTTATAAAATTTGATTTTATGACATAAAAATTACCACAAAACATTTTATTACAATACAAAATGTCATAAAAATTTTCATATGGTTGTTGACATTTGACTGTGCTATACAATTCAACATGGACTACTTCCAAGGCAGATACATCTCTGAATATTTTCCTGAATTTTTAAGAACTTTTCCATTACATTAGAACCTTTGCCATTATTGAAAGTATTGAGGAATCTGGTAACAAAATATCTCTGAAATGATGACCCAACAGGTCACGAGTTGTCTAGTATGAATTAGTACAAAGATGATACAATATTTGTCTTCTTCTTAGTTTTGAATAAATCTGAAACATAAGATGAAATTTGGCATGGAGATAGTACTTGGTAAGTATTTCTTAAAGCAGCCACAACTTTTCCTGGATTCTAGGACTGTCCATCATAACCGATATGTAATCCCATGTTTAAAGGTACTGGATACTGGTACTGGATCCTCTAAATGGCAACCATATGACCATGAGATGCTCTGTCAGTACTCCAAGGACTGGACATAAGTACCATTTATGCCATTACAAGTTTAAACTGACACTGAACAAGTTATCATTGACCAAGAACCACTGTATGCCTTTCTAAAACTTCCTTTTTTAACATAGTTATTTACTCTATTTGTTCAAATGTTTTAATAAATTATAACCCAAAAAATTCTCCAAAATAATTACCAAATAATTTAGTACATACCCATACATACATATTAACCATCACAATATTCCCTTTTGGTGTAATCTGCATTAATGAAAAGATGAACTAGCAGGCAAAGAAATTAAAGGTATGAAATAACTAAATTTACATCCCTTCATGCTATTCTATCTTTACAAGACAATCTTGCTTCCACCACTTCCATTTTCTTTTTCATACACTTTCTCCTCTTTTTTTCCAGCAATTCCATGCAACTACAACTTTCTTAACTTTCTCCTTTCTCTCCATCCAGTCTTCCTTCATAGATCTGTTTTGTGACCGACAATCAGTCCATATAACCAAGCCATCATAATGTGCTTTTTTCACACTGGTCACTTACTGTTGTATTCTGTCCAGATTTATTTGACATGCATACATTCTTTATCCACAGTGTTGCAGTGGTTAGAGTGCAGTACCGAAGGCTACTTCTGCTGACTGCCGGCTGACTGCAATTTGGCAGTTCAAATCTCACCAGGCTCAAGGTTGACTCAGCCTT
>JANHFM010009318.1:92186-102750 GCA_032468115.1 Grayia smithii
AGCTTCTTCAGCTCTGACTGGATGGTGGGGAATGGAAGGATTCGCCATTCAGTCAGAGCTGAAGAAGCTTCTTGGATGAGAAGTGAAACATCTTCAAAGAAAACCAAAAAGTTGAGCTAACTCTTGAAAAAGTACCTTTGGGCCAACCATGATCTGGATGACTCAGAATTTCCATAAACCCTCTTATCTTTTTTCTCTTTCAAGGCATGTGAAAGAGAAGGTGTTTTCTTCTAACACCTGTGCTTCTAAATTCTTATTTTTTTATGTTTTCCTTATAGCGAAATGCCCACTTAACTCTTTATCTGCATTCTATTCATACACATAATCTCACCAATCACCCTCTATAAACTCTAAGAGCATACTTTCTCTTAACACCCTCTATGCATCATAAACCATAAACCATACCTTACAAACTACAGTGGCTGAATCCATAGAAGCAAAATAAGCCAGAAGCAAACAAATTATTTAATTTATTTAAAACATTTATGACAGGTTCCCTTCTTTCAGCCAACTCTAGGCACTTCCCAATCAAAAATTAAAAGACATGTAAAATCATTTCAGAAACTATAAAACTCAACCAATCAAAACATTAAAAACAACAGCAAATTACATTACATGACATCATGTTTCTATGCTTTTTATAACCAACATCAAAGAAAACATAAATTTCTTCTTCCATCAATACATTCTTCATTACCAATTCTCACACCATAAGAAAAAAATCACTGTATGAAATAGTAATCTAAGACTCATTTTGGTAGCTGAAATAATCTTGACAGAGAAGCTACGATTTTTCTTTCTGGTCAAAATCAATGTATTAACTAAAATCAGATCTTGATATTTTTACTAAGTAAAAATAACTTTTAATCTTATTCTTACTCCCCAAGATAAAAACACACCTATTAACTAGAAAAGCCAATTGGTGAGTAACACCAATGACAAATTATTCCTTATTAGCCACGGTTTGTTAAGTATGTCTGATGAACTCATGTTAAATTTATAGTTTAAGCTTGACATGTCTAGGTAGGAACAAATAGTTCTATTTACTACTGAAAATATTCTATTTTTCAATCTAAAACTCAGGTTAAAAACAAGAATTTACATATTTAGCCATAACATGAGAAATGTTCTTTTGCAACTATAGATTAATTCATATGCCTCATCATTCTCTGGTTTATTTATAGAAAAATGGCTGTACACTTCATGTTAATTTAACCATGGTTCATTAAACAAGTCATAGTAGCTGGTTTGTACAACATATTGAGACAGAGCCCAACAAATCACATTATAATTTAGCATTATGTGTCAATGGAGCACAAAATATGGTAGTTACAATCATGGACTACAGGATCCAGCTTGCCTTTTCATTACTTTGTGAACAGTTTGAATGAGAAGCAGTTTGATTAAACAGCAGCAGCTAAAGAATTGTGTGCTAGAAAACATGTGCCATAAATAGCAGGTGTCTAAAAGGATTCTCAGGCCAGCAAAAACCAATCACATCACGCAGGTGACTATCAGCAAGTTGTCAACCACCATTCAAATTGCCTAAACATGGAAACTGCTGACAGTAGAAGAGAAATACAAAATGAAAATACTCCATGGTTTCATTGAAAGGAACAATAAGAAATCCTAATCCTAACCTCCATGAATAATTTACGCTCTCATAACATGTAAAGAACTGTTTCAGTGGTGCATATGGATATCCATAGTCTTTGTTGGAGAAATTCCTTTGGACACAATTTAGATTAGAAAAAAAAAATGTATCTACTATGGAAGCAATGGCAAACTGAAGACAGCTCCATAAGAGCAGAGCCAATGGTCATGGTGGAAAAAGGATCCAGTGAATGAATAGTTTCCCTGAACTCCTCCACAGTTTAAGAGAGGGACCTGGGATTGTCCAGAATGCTTCATACTGATGCTCCCCATGACAGGACTATACCAGTAAAACAGTGGTCTCCAGCAGGTTTTAGAACTCTGGGAGTGACGAAAATCAGCTTTGCCCAAACCATGGTTCAAAGCCTTTAAAAAGACACTGATTTCGGCCTTTTAATCACTTTCACTAGAAATGGCTGGTAAATTGCTTTTTGCATATTAAGAACCTTCAGAAGGACAGTTTATTACACTAGGTAATTTTTCCTTCAATCTTCAGTGAAAAAAGTTTCATGTAAGTTGAAGAATTTAAAGAAAAATACTTTATTTGGAAATAAGCAGCAAAACGGTGATTAGAACATTTATTTTAGAAAGTTTTAAAGGGGTCAAATTGATTGGAATAACATTCTGAAATAATTATAAGAATACTTCCTGTGATTTTTTAAAATTCCATTAAAATATGTGGAGATTTTTAATTTAAGTGTAAGAAATCTTTCCCTGAGAAAAGATTTTTCCTGTTGTGAATTAGAGAAAAACATGACAAGAGGAAACCTTAAAAGTCTGGTCAGTAAAGGTGATAATAAAGAATTAAAGATTAGAATTAAAGGAGAAGACCCACTAATTTGGAATGGAGGAAAGTATTTTAACTCTAGAAGAATATTTAGCAATAATGTACTCAGAACATTCTGTTAAGATTGTCTGTTACTATAAAAATGAGATTAAAAGAGGAGATAGAAGATGATATAACTGTGAATCAGGCTGTTCTAGATATGATTCAAAGTTGACAGGATGCAAAAATTATATTGCCAAAAATGAAGGAGTTCCTGACAAAAGATAAAAAGAGAATGAAAAGAAATAATCTTTTGGGACACTACTTAAAAGAAATGAAAATCAAGAATTTTAAAAGTAAGAAGTGTTATAAAGTTGGCTTATTTGATCAAGGTTAAAATGTATATTTTTTGTAGTAGCATTTAATGGGGAGGTTTTTGTCTAGAGCTGATAGAGGCTTTAAAGATTTGTTTATAGATAAAATATTGTAAGATTTTTTTGTTGCTGTATTTTTAGAGAAATTGAGAAGCTATGGTATTAAAAGCAAAGTAAACTTGTCTTCTGAGAGAAGAATAAGACAAAAAGTTAATTATTTGAAGATATTAATCATCAATTTTTTAACTGTTTCTGGTAGTCTTAATGGATTTTTAAAAAGTAAATAAGACTTTAAAGATTTGCTTACAGATATAAGAAATGGGAAGAGTTTTTTGGTTGTATTTCAAAAGAAAATGGCAAATTATTGTAAAGTGTCTATAAGGGACGCAGTGGCTAAGATGCTGAGCTTGTCGATCAAAAGGTCGGCAGTTCAGCAATTCAAATCCCAAGTGCCACGTAACAGGGTGAGCTTCCGTTACTTGTCCCAGCTTCTGCCAACCTAGCAATTCTAAAGCACATAAAAAAATGCAAGTAGAAAAATAGGGACTACCTTTGGTGGGAAGGTAACAGCATTCCGTGTGCCTTTGACGTTTAGTCATGCCAGCCACATGACCATGGAGACGTCTTCAGACAGTGGTGTCTCTTCGGCTTTGAAACGGAGATGAGCACCGCCTCCTAGATTCTAGAACGACTAGCATATATGTGCGAAGGGAATCTTTATCTTTACCTAAAGTGGATATGAAACTGATTTACTTGTTTAAGTTCTAAAAACTCTTAATGAACCATTACTGATTAAGATTGAATGATGGGGCTTTATTATTTCCTAATAGACAAAAGATAAAATATGGGATGAAGAAAATTTTGTTGAAAAGTTAGAGAAAATAAAAAGTTACTGAAAATATATTTGTCTTGATGAAGAACAACTCCTTCCTTTTTGCTTTTTAAATATATTTTTTCTTCCTTTCTTTTTATCTCTGCACTTTTTTCCTTATTTTTCTTAGTTTGTATTAGTTTTTAATCTTTGTATCTTAAACTTCAATAAAAAATATAAAAGAAATTCTTAGGAATTTTCACCGCTACTCATCTGAGCAGCATAATTACATTTGAAACTTCCTGCATCTTTTATGGAACTCCTAATCCTTTCGTTTCTTCTACAGGTTTCCCAGTGCTCAAAATGATGTATTGTAAGGGAATTGTGCAGCCATTTTACAAATATATATATCAGGCAAACAGAAGCATCATCAGGTAAATCACAGAGCACACTTCCCCAACTACTAAATTTAAATATCTTAACATATACTTCTAAATCTATATACTGTACCTTTGGGTTTGTTTTTAAATAGTGTTGAAACTATCAGCCTTCCCAGTTAGAGCAGACAGGAAACAAGACAAGTTAATTCTACTTTATTGTAAGGGTACATTAATAGAATCTTGCAAGTCTGAAAGTTCAAATCCCCATCAGTCTCTTTTTACAGTCTGATAATTTAGGAAGGATATCCCAAAGGGCTGAAGAACCTTCTTGGATGAGAAGCGAAATGTTCAAAGAAAGACTTTTCAGTTGCCTCTTGAAAAAGCACCTTTGGGACAACCATGATGTGGATGATTGCGAATCTCCATGAACATTTAGGAAGGAAGTTTTCTGAGTTTCTTTCCCTGCATATCTCATGCAGCTGCAGTCTCTGCCACGCCCTCTTATCTGAGCATTCCCTAAATAGCAACTTTTACCTCAGACTCCCAAGGTCTTTCCTACGTAACATTATAAAAACATAGGAAATTAATTCTGAAGGTCATTAGCCTTTTCCTGAATTATTAACTTTGAACAAGAAGTTTGCCACTTCTCCCACAAATATTGAAATATTTTCTTGCTTTGCACTTTTGATTTCCTAATAAAATTTTGAAACTATTCTATCCTACCTATCACTTTAAAACCTGTATATCCACCCACACAGAGGCCTTTAATATCAGTTATTTGGAACTTAACTTCCATTGAATACAGTGGTGGTTACTTCTCAATAAAATGCCTAGGGCTGCATTGCATTGCACTAATTCTGTTCTTGTTGTTGGCTAAGAGAGATTTTGAGCTTCAGTTAAAAAACAAGATGTCTCTAAATGATGGTAAAAAGTTGCAATGGACCAATTATCAAGTTTGTGAATATAAACTACAACTTTGAAGAATTTGGCTAAGGATATAAGGAATATCTACTTGACCCATCAGAGTGGGGAGGCAGGGAATGTTGTGGGTCCCATCCCCTAGAAAGATAACATGGTAGGATCTAGAAGAAGGGCCTTCTCTGTGGTGGCTCCCTCTCTCTGGAACATCATTCCCCCAGAGATTAGAATGGCCCCCCCTCTAATACTCTTCCAGAAGGCGCTAAAGACCTGATTCTGCCAGAGTGCCTGGGCAACCCAGAGCAGGATGGAGCCCATTAAATGGTTCGTGTGATTTGCTGTCACTGGGGCAGGGGGTGAGGGGTGACTTTATTATATTAATTTATTTTATTCTTTTTATTAGTTTTATTGTTTTAAATGAGGTTTCATATATTTTGTAAGCCGCCTTCAGTCGCCATGTGTGAATAGGTAGCAATCTAAATTCAATAAATAAATAAATAATAAAAATAAATAACCAGAATTCTAAAACCTTGGCTTTATCTTCTCAGTTCCCTAGAGGTGGCACTTCAGTTTCAGACATAGTCTGCTCTCCCACTTTCAATGTAAGCCCCTATTATTCACATATTTTAATATAGTAATATCAAGTGATGCTTAGAAAGTTTTGTCCCAAACTTTTAATGCAAATTAGCACATTTGATCAATGTTAAGAATTAACTCCAGTGATTTCATCTGTACATACTTCAAGCAAATGCTACAACAGGATTATTAGCATATCTAGAACACACACTGCAGTGTTACTGATACTACCTCTTGCCAGATGAAAAGAAAAGGGAAAAGATATCTGGGAAGATTTTTTTTTTCACTAATCCTTTTACCTAAAATGCCATAGACTGCTATCCTCTGGCTTGATAACTGACCCAATTTCTAGGTAGCAAATTTTAACAGTGGCAAAGAACAAATCTACAGAGGCTATATTCTGATTTACAGATGAGTTCTGCATTTGTATTTCCTTCCTTCCTTCCTTCCTTTCAAAAATAGGTACACAGCCGTGTGTTTTCCATACAAATTACTCCAAGTAATATATGCTAAATTCTGCAGAGCCCATTTGGCCAAAGACTAATAACCCCCCTTGGGAGCTGACACCAACTTTCAGCAATAGCCCACTGCTGCAGATTAGCACTGGAACATATGCTGCAGAGGCATCTAGTCTGCCTTTCTCACATTAAGATCGTATTTGCACTATCTCACACAAATCCTTTGTCTTTTTTATTCTGTTTTTATAATGAATAAATAAATAAATATTCTGGCAACTCAAATAAAAAATGCATTTGATTTTTGTAACCATTATCAAATTTTGCATCTCACACTACAAGCTCACTTCGTCAAATTCAAGATCATTTTGCATTATTCATGGGTTAGCTTCCCTACTAGCAAGTGTGCAACGTTTTGTGCTGAGCTACTTACTTTCTTTTTAAATGTAATAACCTTTCTTCCTTCCTTCATCTGATTTTTAAAAAAAGCTACATTCAGTTTTGGAGTCCGCATAGGCTGATTGACATAAAAATAATACATTCAATGGAATATTAACTTAGCCTAAAGCAGAAAATCATATCCACATGGGCATCATTAAAGTTACCTCAAGGAAAATGTAATGCCATCAAAATGGTAGGCTGTAGTTCAAATATTAACTAGTCATTATGTTGCAATAATTATTCTGTCTTTACATAGGTTATCGCATACATTGTCTTTGCACTTCTGTAGAATATTTAAGTTATTCAAGGAACTCCTTTTGTTTAAAAAAAGACAAACCATATAATATTTTTTCCACTAAAAAATACACACCCGTTTCCATACAAGTTCAAAAAAAATTTCAACATCTAGCCTTTCTTCTATCTTTTAGCAATGATGACTTTTTCAGGAAAACTGGAACAGGCTTTTTCTATGTAATTTCAGCAGTACCATATTGTATGTTGTATGGCATGCAGTTGCTGAAGACACAATCTACAGATGAGAAAGTGGTTCAATACTTACTGAAAGCAGCCACCGCTAGAGCCAATGTAACAACAATGGAGGCCCACGAAACCCACAATGCTTTCTTTCTATAGTTTTGAGCTTCATGAGGTTTTAATCTTGTACTGCTTTCTAGCAAACCTGAGAGGAAACAAACATATGTCTGTTACTTTAGTCTGTTCCTTGCCACAAATTACAGATTTGTACGGAATCTACCAAATACACCCTATGTGTATTTGCATCTTACAGTAGAGGACAATCAATCATTTTATTACAAATAAGATGTGTTGATTCAGTTCTGAACCTAGATTTCTATAAGGCTGAAGGAGCCTAATTACCGCCTGGAGCAAACTGTAATCATAAGGAAGGTTGTGTATATATGAAGGTTTCACACTATTCTTATGGCTCTGTATTTACACTGCAATTCTTAATTAGATATCAAAGCACAAAGGAAAGCTTCCTTTGGAAGCTGGTCAGTCAAAAGCACAAACCTGCTTTTGTGATTGGTGTGTGTGTGTGTGAGAGAGAGAGAGAGAGAAAGAGAGAGAGACGGAGGGAGGGAGGGACGGAGACCGCTGACATACCTACAGTAGATATAGGTGATAATAGAATTTATTTCTATTTTATTTTTTCAGTTTTTAAGTTTATTATATCAGCAATTTTAACTTGTCTATTTAACAACATTTGAAAAATTGTTCTTGGCTCCCCCTTTTCTTTAAATATCATTTTAATTTTTGGATAAAAACCAAATTCCTACTTTGGTACCATTATCTTACATGGAATCATAAACAGTCTTATCAAATCAGGTCTAACTACCAGAGGATTAAACAAAGCCCTCTGAATTAGTGAATTCTAGGATAAAAAGTACTATAGGGTCTGTAGCCAAGGCCTTAAGCAAAGCTATTCACAAGACAATAAAATAAAAATAAATAAAATCCTAATGTCTGTAATAGGTAGAAGACATACAACCTTTCTTCCCATACCAATCTATATTTTCTAATTTAATATGCTTACCATTGCTACCTAATTAAAATCAATGTATTCTAATTGAAACTAAAATAACTAAATCTAAGTCAGATAAAATAGATACTCAGTTCTTCCAGCTGAAAGGGATTTAGTAGTTATTTAGTTACAACTGTTAATTCTTTAAAGACCTATGGAATATACAAATATGACAGACACATTTGCAATTATATACAAAGATAATACTCCTACCAACTACACAGAAAAATATTTTCTTATCTACATCATACTTCTGAGCCAAGTGCACAAAATTCCTCTAGAATAACTGTTCAAAAATAAATTAAATTACAAAAGGCAATAGAAAAATTGATAATATATATATTTCTTAAAGGCCACAATTCCTGGATAAAATTATTCTCTTTTTAAATAATTCTAAATGCTTTTATATCATAAAATTCTACTATACATTGTGATATGATGAGTTTTATATCCATCTTTATTTTAAAATAATTTTTATCATTTATTTCTGCTCACAACTTAATGAAATTTATGTTATATAAAATAACACATTTTATATTTTCTGATTATTTCTTGCTCTGTTGGTGGCATAAATTTCTCTGCTTTCTAACAAATGAGATAGAGAAAAAAATTATAAATAATATTCTGAGAGGCTGGCTTTAAACTTTCTAAATGGGCTGCATCTAAAACCTCCATGTATTGGGGACCAATGAAGAGCACCTGAAAACTACAGATAGTGCAATTAACAAACATTTAAAGATAAAAAATATTTCTAACATTTCCCTGGGAATAATCAACCAGATTAGATGTTAAGAAATACGCTTAGGGGATTCTTTCTCTCCAACACACATCTATATCCCCAACACACAATTATTATTTTTTTTATCATTTTAGTTCCTCTCTCATATCTGAGCAAAATCTCTGCAGGAGCATATACTGCAAAAGGTAACAGTGGGAGAAGTATCCTTGTTTAAATAAAGACCATGCTATTCCTGGCCTCAAACTCTTGAAATTGCACCTAACATATAGTTGACACATTCTTCTGAGTTGCAAAGTAACAGGCAAGCTACCTCCCGATTTAAACGACTTTTAATTTAAAAACTGACACCATCTCATTCACCCCCACCCACTTTTAGACAATGAAACTACTGCCAGAATATTCTGTTCCGGGGAACAGAACTAAAAGCAGCAGCAGAAAAGAAGAATTAGAAACAATAACTGAAAGGAAAGAGCAAGGAGTAAGTTCAAAGGAATGTCTAAATTCAAAGGGAACTTCCTTGCCATTGTGGGAGACCAGAGGGGGGGAGGGGAGACTGGGAAAAAAGGGGGAAAAAATATGCAAAGCCAATGAATAGGCACGTGCAGGGCAGGTGCCACCACCGGCAGGAGACAATAGACCGAGTGTCCCTTCCCTGTAAGGAAGGGTGGAGATGGATACACACAGCATCCTTTCTTTGCAATGAATGAGGCGGCCTGCTTGCAAGTCAGTGAATGCCTTTGGATTTGCATTTTGAATGCTAGCCTTCAAGCACACCCTTTTTAAAAAAAGTGGGTGGCATGGGATGTTTTTATTTTTTCTATCCCGGTAGATGCTTTTACTGCATATTTTCAAATAAGGGGAGGGGGGGAGAATCAGGAACAGATGCAGGAACCAACTCCACCATTCATTTGCCAGGCGCCTAGAATGGAAAACATTTTTTTTCCCCCTCCTATTTAGGAAGGAGAAGTTAACCGAGGTGTGAAAGGTGAATACGGCACGGAGTCTTAGGGACTCGTAAAGCGATTTCTTGTCGCATAAACTTGTATTAACGCCAGCGCCTCAGGAACGACGGCCAGGACAGGAGTGAGCAGAGGGAGGCTGGTGACGAGAGGAAAAAAGAGTTTGGGCCAGAGGGATGGAGGCTTTGGGTGGAGGGAGAGGCCACGAGGTTTTGGAAGTAAAGGACGGACGAGGACCCGAGCGAGTCCCAGCAAGTAGAGGTCCCGGGCCAGGCGAGCATTAACCGAGGACGAGCCGCAGGAGGAAAGCAACGCTCGGAGGTGACCAAGTGACCTAGCAAAATGTAGCTCTGCGCAAAGGAGCGCGCGCCAAGCCGTCGGTGGGAAGGAGTTGAGGAGAGCTGGTGGGCTTCGCTGAAGCGGCTTTGAAGCGAAGCGGAAGCCGGGCAAGGTGCCGACTACAGAAACTCAACTGGGAGAGGGAAGGGGGGGGGGAGCCTCTTCTGTGGAGAAACGTCAATCAATCCATCCAGCGGGGCTCCCCCAGAAGTCGCCAGGAGGGCTGGCGAATGTGCCGCGCGCGAGGGCTTTGGGAAAAAAGCTACAACTTAAATAGGGCTCGAATGCCAGGAGCAAAAGCAAGCAGAGAAAGGCTGAGTGAGTGAGTGAGTGAGTGAGTGAGTGAGTAGGAGGGTGGGTGGGGCAACGGGCGCTGCAGGATTGGACCTGGGACTAATCAGCGCTGACGGCGGCGGGCAGCGTCCCCGGACCCAAGGGCTCACCTCTGTCTTCCACTTCTTCGCTGAATTGGACGTCCTCCCCGACGCGCAGGTGCTCGCCTTGTTGCGACTCGAGGGCAGGATAAGGCGGCGCGGGAGCGGTCCCGGCAGGCTGCAAAATGGTGGGTTCTGGGGTACTGCCCAGCTCGTCCCCGACTGGAAATGCCTCCATG
>JANHFM010009318.1:123291-133539 GCA_032468115.1 Grayia smithii
GAGAGAGGCGGGAGGGAGGGAGGGGAGAGAGAGCTATGTCAAAAGGGTTTTTTTTTTTTTAACAACTGGTTCTCTGCCCTAATGACCGGCTGGGTAGGTGTGGCTAGAGAGTCATATGACTGGTGGAAGTCAGTGACATCGAGTTGGCCACACCCACCCAGGTTTTGTGGCTCCCAATGTTTTTTTTTTCTGTGGGAAATGGATCCAAATGGCTCTTTGAGTATTTAAGGTTGCAGACCCCTGTACTAAGGTATCTGAATGTTCCTTTTCCCCTTAAATGTAATCTTCTTTTCCTGAAACGTTGTTCATATTGATAGCACTTCTTTAAAAATTACATTTGAAGAATACAGCCCTTCTTGCATTTTATACCGGTTCATTTATTAAATCACAGTTTAATTTAGACTTCCTAATGGTATTGCAATTGCACTCCTTTAGGTTAATTTGGGTTGATCAACATTTGATTAATTTTACTGTGACTTTTCTGTCCACACTGTAATATTCCCAGCTTAGGCTTTTTCCTGAATTTTGTGGGGTAGTGATTGGAGTGATTAAATGATTCAAGGTTTTTATTTTGGAGCTATTATTTTGTCTTTAATAACAAGTATAATATCTATTCAGAGACTTTTCTGAGGATTCGGAGACTCTTAAATAGATGCTGTCTGAAATTACTCTGTGAAGAATGGCGTTTGGTTCTTCAGGGATCCGTCAACCTCCTCCAAAACTAACATTCAATAGTGTACTGTGAGTTTCACCTAACACTACCAAATTCCTTACTGCCCCAAAAGAGACGGTTGTGGCAGCTCTACAGATTTCCACACACACCCTTCAAAAATGTATGGATAAATAGTGAACAGGGTCCATTATTTTCTATGCCACCTTGGTCAAAGAGATTTTTGTAAGTTATACAACTGATGTCAACTTCAGTTGTCGAAACTAATAATAACTTAATGTCTACCACCAACAAGATGACTTTGGAAGCAATTCCTGCCTCACCATACATGGATAAAACTGTAACGAAAAGACATGTGATCTGATTCAGCATTTTTAAGGCTCTCTCATGGATAATGGATAAATCAGTTCGGTATTTAAAATCACGTATGCCTTTTCTGTTCCATAGGAGTCTCCGTTCAGGTACTTTCAACGGTTCCTGTCATGTTTAGCTATTGGGTAAGTCAATGGAAACAATTATTTTCATTTGTGCTGCAGCAGTCGAAAGCTACAGAAAGAGAGGCAGTGGCTTTTGTAATTATTTCCTCTGCAATTGCAGCCCACTCTTCCGAATATCGATTTGACACTCCCCCTCCCAAGTCTCTTCTGATACTTGAAAAGAAATGCAGTGCTCAATATCTTCAATAAATGGATAAAAATCCACTCCATGTTCTTGGAAGACATGGAGCAGCTTGGCAGAGCCAACGGTATGAAAGGATGGAGGTTTTCATCTTATTCTCTCAAAAGGCTTCACGTTCTGCCGTACTTCTTGACCCTCGGAGTAGTCAGTGGCTTGTTACTACACACCTCTTGTCTTTTAGGGGTGCTCCCCAGGGATGGGTTTCACTTACCTTTGCTACTGGTTCACTTGTGCACGCCCCACTTCTGCACATGCATAGAAGCTTCTGCGCATGTGCAGAACATATTTGATGACATCCGGGCGGGTGGACAGAGCCTCCCGCCACTGCTGCTCCTGGTTCTCCCGAACCGGGGTGAACTGGTAGTAACCCACCACTGGTGCTTTCCCAGCACCCTCCTTCTAACTCTGGCACATGAGGGACAAAGCCGAGTACCTTATCCTGGCATTACAAGATAAAAGTGAAAAATAAATAATTGCTCTAAGGCCAACTCTTGGCCATACAGTGGCAAAGTACAGTATATAAGACTACGGATCTTAGCCCTTCTCCCTTTGGAAATAAATTAGTTTCAGAGTACTGTGTGGTCCAAAAAAAAATGTTTTTTTAAAGGCAAAGTTATAACAAAAAATCCTTGCATTTTAGAATTCAAGTAACCATGCTAGATAAGATATGTGAAGCACTTTTTTCAGTCCAAAGATCTAACAACTGCAAATGAATGGAACATAAAAAGAAACCAATGGAACATGTAAAAATAACTCCTGTACAAGATGATTCTGATTTATAATACATTAATGCCATAGGTTTCCTATGTTCTAACTGACAGAAGAACACAATATCCTTAAATTATGATTTATTTTGAAATTTTTTTTGCCAGGGTGCACTGGACTTAGCTGCTCAGGCCATCCCAAAGATGGATCAGAATTAGGGATGTGCAAACTTCTTCATTCCAGGGATAGAATGGTCTAGGCAACACTAGAACATTCTCTTCTTTTCCAGAGTATCATTTGCTCCATTTCTTTATGCAAATAAAAGGTTTAGAATCATAAGTAATTCATAATATTCTGAATGAGAATAGTTTGCACATACAACTATTCAGAAGTATACCAAGGTCAATACTAAGAGTTGTTGAATCGTGCCCCAATAGCAGGAGGCATAATGTATCTCTTAGCAAATATTGTTTATAAGGGGTCAGTTCTTATTCAAACAAGTCTTGAAGTGAAACTGGAATGGTTCTAGATAATTGGTTTGCTCAGCGATGAAACCCAGCTGGATCTATCTGGCTTGCATGAACCAGTACCGCCAGCGGTGAGAGGCTCCGCCCACTCACCGGGACATCATTACATCCCGCTTTTTACCCTCTGCACATGCCCAGAAGGCTCTGTGCATGTACAGAAGAGGCGCATGCCAGGGGTGAAATGCTACCAGTTTGGACAGGTTCGGCCAAATCGGTAGCGGCGGTGGTGTGTGGTTCGGAGAACCGATAGCAGCAGCAGTGTGAGGCTTTGCCCACCAGCCCGGACGTCGTTACTTTCTGGTTTTAACCAGGAAGTAATCTGTTTTTGACCCCCTGCACATGCACAGAAGGCTATGCACATGCGCAGAGGGTCCAAGTGCACAACTGACGTGTTAAGGTAAGTAGATTTCATCCCTGGCGCACGCTCACACTCCTGAACCAATAGCGAAGGTAAGTGCATTTCACCACTAGGTTTGATTCAAGAAATCTTGGAATTGGGTCACCAGTATTACATATTCCAAATACCTCATCCAACAATACAATTTTGATATTGCCCGATACTTGTTTCCAGAGAAAGCAATGACAAGCATATTCTTTATTGTTCCAAAGAAAACTACATGAGCATGAATTCACAAAGAGGAGATATTGGTACAATTTTCACAGGAGGGTGTCATTGGTTAAAGTTTTAGGGAAATTCCCCCTCCCCAGTTGTGGCTAATATTTCAACACCGTGAAGAAATTTGTTCAAGCTTGCAATTTTGATTTCACAGAAATTGAAAAGGGATAACCTTCTTCCTCCTTTTCTAACATGCTGAACAAATGAAATGAATTAAAATCTCCCCACATTTAAATCCATCTGACAGTTAAAATTAATGTGTACTATTTCAACATAATTTTGCTGGAAATTACAGCCTCCCATATATTTAAGTGTCATGGCGCCAATTCTACACTTATTTACTCTTTAATTACTTTAGGTTCAGTCCTTAAGAGGCAGCACTGTGTTCAAGTATTAGCTCCAGGAGAACTAACACCATTGCAGAATTATAACTAGGACTGTAAATTCTGTTCTTCCGCTGTGCAATAGCTTAAATAGATATTGTTTCTCCAACAGGATTTGTGTTAGAAATGTGTTTGCTGAGACAATTGAGTAAACAGTGCTTCCATATTTTGTTTGCCATCTTTTTACCCATTCAAAAGAGTAGTTATCAACAGTCTTAATTTGAAAATACCAAAGATGGAAGTCTTCAGGCATATTATCCCAGATTTATCTGCCACACTGGAATCAATTAATGAGAATCAATCATGATTTTAGCAGAGATCCTTCAGGATCAAAAGTTTTTTTTAACTTTGTCCCCCCACTCCCACCTGCTGGAGACATCTCTAACCCTTCAGTCACTCAGAGGTTGGCTAAGCAGTATGGAAAGAAATGATATTTTGGTTTGGATCTAAATATGCTATATGTTTGGTGATGGGGGGGGGGTGTATGTGTCTGTGAGAGGGAAATGTCATGGAAGAAAGCATAGAAAACAAATGAGATAAAATAATTGTTGTCTTAACCAATGAGCACATTCCAGGGTTTTTTTAAAAAAAATCTCAGAGCATCCCTTCTGCCAATTTCTCAGGAAGCTCTTCACTAAGAAGTATTGCTGCTGATGCAGGTTACCATGCCAACAGTGTTCAGTTAACAACATCAGTTGCAGCAAGCAATTCCTCTTGACTTCTAAAGCATCTACTTCTGTTCCTAAAACCCAGCAATAAGTTAAAAATTCCAACAGAAAAAAATGTTAGCACGCTATTAGGTGACTAATAGGTGACTATTCCAATAGAGAACCTTCACAGCAGGGGTGTCAAACTCGACGCCCATGGGCCAGATCCGTCCCGCAGGGTGCTTAGATCTGGCCCACGGGGCTGCCCTGAAGGACCAGCCCACGGTGCCTCTGCAAATGAAAATGGAGCTCAGGAGGGCTGCGCACAGGCTCCATTTTTGGCCAGGAAGGCCTCCTGCAGCCCTCTGCCAGCGAAAGTGGAGCTTGGGGGACTGCACACAGAGGGCTACAGGAGGCTGTCCCAGCCAAAAACAGGGTCCCGGGGGAGTGTGCACCCAGCTCCATTTTTGCTGGCACAGGGCCATGCCCACCCCGGCCTCTCCATGCCCCCCCTCTCCCACAAGGTCAAACACAACCCTGATGCAGCCCTAAATGAATTTGAATTTGACACCCCTGCTTTACAGTATCATGCCTATGCAAATTAAAATCATTATCTGCATAACATTCCATAATGGATAGTAGTTAACTGCACAGGACATGGAGTTGGTGATGATGATTTGTTAGACTTTTGAATGTTTTGCCCTGCTTCAGTTTTTGTCCAGATTGATCTGCTGGGAGAATCTAAGCATGCTGCAGACATGATAGGACGTTTAGTAGCTACTTCACGTGTTAAGCAAACTGTCCCTTTCTCCCTGGATAGGATAGGCTACTTTCTTAACATTTTGAATGATTCTGCTTGGCGCTCACAGACTGAAATAAAAGAACATGTAATAAAAGAACAGAATTAATAGTTGTCATATTCCAAGGTTTTTTTTAATGAATTAAAATGTATTCCTAAATTCAAACTATTGTACTCCTGAATTACTAGTCTCTAGTAATTTTCTCATACCAGCTTGATGAAGATTGTGCTACCTATAAAGTATCGCAATGACATTTAACTTAGCAGAGACAGATACCGGTAACAAAAATAGTTAAGTGACTTTTACCTCAGTTTATGACTTTTCTTGCCACAGTTGTTAAGTGAATCACCAGTCGTTAAGTTTGTATCACGGTTGTAAAGTGAATCTGGCTTCCCCATCAACTTTGCTTGTCAGAAGGTCATAAAAGGTGATCACATGCAGTGGTTCTACTTACCTTTACCACTGGTTCTCTTCATGCATGCGCTTTGCGCATGATCAGCGCATGCACCAAATAGGTACTCCACGCATGCGCACTAAATACTTTTTGGGAAAACAGCTACAAAAAAGCAGTCTGCACATGCGCAGAGCAGTTTAGCCCAGCTGATGGACGCTTTTTAGTTGATTGCCGCACCTCAGCTGGGCTAAACAGCTCAAAAAAAAAGGAGAAAGGTAATTATGGGCGGGCGGATGGACCCAGCTCCCAGCCACGGAGAACCGGTTTGGTGACGTCACACTGTCACTACCGGCTCGCGCAAACTGGGCTGAACCGGGAGCAATCCACCACTGATCACATGACCCCGTGACATAAAAGTCAGTTGCCAAACGTCCAAATTTTGATCATATGACCATGAAGATGCTGCTACAGTCATATGAAAAACAGTCATAAATCACATTTTCAGTGTTGCTGTAATTTCATTTTAAAAAAATGGTTGTAAGTTGAGGGCTACCTGTACATGGGTTAATTGTTTCATTGAGTTCTAATTAGGTATTGTTTTCCAAATGATTCTACTTAAGGTTCAACCAATCCTTTCAACCCGAAAATGATGTTTTAATTATTCAATCCTCTAATTGTTTGTTCCAGGCTAAACCACAGGATACTCTAGACTTGTGTCAATTGTTAAACAATGATTTAGCTGCTACAGTAAAGAGGCACCCAAAAAGATTCATTGGATTCGGCACTCTCCCCATGCAAGCTCCAGATCTGGCCGTGAAGGAAATGCACCGCTGTGTGAAGGAACTTGGATTTCCAGGGGTTCAGATAGGATCCCATATCAACAACTGGGAATTGAGCGCTCCAGAACTTGCTCCCGTTTATGCCGTAAGTAAACATGTTCTGTCTCTCCTCCTACAAGTCCTGCAATGAGAAGAGTTGATTTTTTTTTTCTATCTAAAAACTTCAACTTAATGGCCTGAGATATTATCCCTGTTGTCCTCTATTTAATAATCTTTTAAATTCTCTCTTGGTGATTTAAGGCTGCTGAACAATTAAACTGCTGCCTCTTTGTGCATCCTTGGGACATGCAGACAGATGGAAGGATGTCTAAATACTGGCTTCCCTGGCTTGTAGGTCAGTAATTACTGTGCAGAATTGGCATTCTCTGTGACAATTCTCTGGTGTAATCAAGAGGCTTTCTATTTTTAAATCACGTATGCAGATGGGAGCATTGGAAATATACAAGGAAGTTTTCTGACAGTCTCATTAAAGTAGGGACAGGAATTAGATTTACGAAGAGGAACTATGTACAGGTAGTCCACGACTTACGATCACAATTGAGCACAAAATTTCAGTTGCTAAGTGAGAGAGTTAAGTAAGTTTTGCCCCATTTTACATTTTTCTTGCCACAGTTGTTAAGTGAATCAATGCAGTTATTAAGTTAGTAATGCAGTTGTAAAGTGAATCTGGTTTTCTCATTGACTTTGCTTGTCGTAAAGTCACAAAAGGTGATCACATGATCCTGAGACACTGCAACTATCATAAATATGAGCCAGTTGCCAATCACCTGAATTTTGATCACATGACCATGGGGGTCCTGCAATGGTTGTTAAGAGTGAAAAACTGTCATAAGTCACTTTTTTCTGTGCCATTGTCACTTCAAATGGCCACTAAATGAAAGGTTGTAACTCAATGACTACCTGTATTTCTATTTATGATAAAGGACCCCCAAAGGTTTACAGATCATCAGCAAGCATGACCAATGCCATCCTCATACGAAACCCTAGCTGGAAACCCAACGGAAATGAGTCCAAATAATCCACTTCCTCCAGACTCCTCCGAAGTTGATGCCTGAGCATATTCTCTACCACCTTGCCTACAAAGGGAAGTTCCATGGTTGTCATGGAGACCATGAGCTCTGGAATCATTCTGGACTCCATGGCATGAAATCTCAATCATAAACTCAGTGTCAGAACCCAGCAACTCAGGCAGACAAAGTGCTGTGTAGTAGGAAAAGCAGTATAACAGGAACGCTTCCATCTAAAGGGTCCTTGGTGCTCTCTGAGCTTGGTTGTTTTCTTGCAGACGTTTCATTACCCAACCAGGTAACAATATCAGTGCTAGGACAAACAGAATAAACATAGATCTTTTCTTAGCACCTACATCATGTTTTCTAATAGTATGGCTAGCCAACATATTAATGATAATCTAATATTGGTTATAATAAATAACAGTAGATCAGACAAGCAACATGCCCTCTTCCTTAGGGTCAATATACTTTTGGTAATATTTTACTTAAAGATACAGGGGACTGAGTACCTCTCATATCACGGTTTGAAATACTGTATCCTACTGTGCTTTTCCAAGGAAGCTGGTTACCACTCTCTGTCTTTTAGGATTCCCAAGTAATGATACAAAGATTCTCATGGATTGGGTTGTGGACACTCCAGGCTGAAATCCATTGGTGTCATATCAGCAGTTATACAGCTTATCTCTGCTGTAATGCTAGGCCCTGAGTCCTCAGAATTGAAATTGCAGAGTTTTCCATCTGTTCCTGCTCTTCTTCCTATTCCTTGGTTGAAGATTTGTCCAAGAAAGCTGTAAGAACTTACTGTCATTGCATACTGAAATATATAAACTACATACTTTTATTTATACAGAGCCACGGTGATGCAGTGATTAGAATGCAATACTGCAGGCTACTTCTGTTGACTGCCTGCTGACTGCAATTTGGCAATTTGAATCTCTCCAGACTGAAGGTTGACTCAGCCTTCCATCTTTCTGTGGTTGGTAAAATGACAACCCAGATTGATGGAGGCAATACGCTGATTCTGTAAACTGCTTAGAGAGGGCTGTAAAGCACTATGAAGTGGTATATAAGTCCTATTGCTATAGAAAATAACATATCAGAAATATCCTCATCTTTCTTATTACTTTCTCCTATTGATACCATCATATTAGTAGCAATCATTCATCCTGAATATTATTTATTATTAGGCATGCCCACGGAAACAACCATTGCCATTTGCTCCATGATTATGGGAGGAACTTTTGAGCGCTTCCCCAATCTGAGAGTTTGCTTTGCCCATGGGGGTAAGTATCAGAGCCAAGGTAGTATTGTAATTATACTGTTGGTGTAGAACTGCAGAATCTCTCAGCCATGATAACTCAGTTGACAGTCAATCCTATCTCTAAACCCAATTTACCATCTGCTGTTGTTGTTGAAGGGACAATCATGGAGGAATATGCCACCCTGTACTCCTGCAGGAAAGGTAGAATATAAACTAATGCATAAAACCTTAAAAGTTACATTTTTAAAAATATTTTTAGGTGGTTCCTTTCCTTACACAGTAGGACGTATCTCCCATGGATTCACGGTGAGACCTGACTTGTGCGCAATCCATAACAACATTGATCCAAGGCAATACCTTGGTTCATTCTACACAGATTCGCTGGTTCATGATGACCATGCACTGAGGTTGCTGATAAACGTAGTAGGAAAGGTGAGTGAGAATCTCTACTACAAGATACTGTTCGTTCCTAGACCGTAAATACTATTCCACAAAAGAAGCCTTTGAGACTGAAGGCCAAATGACACATCATTCCATTCATTCAATTAGCAACAGCATGAACATTTTCTTAAAAATATAGCAGTAGTGGCATCTCTAATAGACTGGCATCCTGGCAGAAGTACAGAGCTTTAGCATTGTTTTACAATATCATCCCTCTAACACACACATACACACACACACACATACACAAGGAGACGAGACTGAATTAGGCATCTCTATTTTGGCCTAAAGGGCTTAGATTGGAGCATTTCTTTTAGAACCCTGTGGTGACACCTACTGGAAATAATATGTAATAGCAAAAAGGGAAATGTGCTTTCTTTACCCTGCTTCACCAATTGCAAGTAGAAAAACAATTTTTTTTTTACTTCCAGGTTCAATAAATTGGGTTTCACTTCCAAAATATGAAATCCATTTTTTTTGTATTTTAGTCTATATGTCCAGGAAGTATCCTTCTCCCAGTTGTTCAATATAGTCTATGTTCAAAAGGCATACTTTATTCTCAGAAAACTCTGTATGATGGAATAGGATGAGGAGAAACACAGGAATTATGAAGGAAAGCATCAGTTCATTACTGTTCATAATATAACTCATCTTCACTCATTTCTTCCCTTTGGTGCAAGACATACTTTTATAAATGAACAAGATTCCTATTGTAGATGGAAGCATAGATTCCAAAGCTATTTGTAGCTGTTAATAAGTGGCTAGATAAAAATATATGAAAGGTTGAATTGATTGTCTTCAATTGATAAAAGTTTACCATATTCTCCTTTTTTCCTTCCTATGTTACAGATATTGACTAAAATGCTCCAAAAGCAAACTAATTTTTTTTTTTTCAATATCAGATTTAATGCAATTTCACTCAGGGTACTTTAGGGGTTAAAATCAGTGATTGAAATCTTACCCCCTTTTTACATGTGTTGCTTGTGTGGTGCATGTAAAAAAAACGTGATTATGGCCACCATGTTGGACTTTGTCTCTTCTGCCGCAGAAGCCTTTGGTTCAAATATTAATATTGTTCATCAGCTATATGCTGTCTTTCAAAATCAGATTCTATATTTTATTCCAAATTATTATCTTCATTATCATCTATCGTTTAGGAAATAAAAGTGAGAAATTATTGCATACTGAAATATATAAACGACATACTTTTATTTATACAGAGCCACGGTGATGCAGTGATTAGAATGCAATACTGCAGGCTACTTCTGTTGACTGCC
>JANHFM010009318.1:151274-162548 GCA_032468115.1 Grayia smithii
CCAGAATTCCCTAGCCTGCTCTGCTGACTGGGGAATTCTGGGAGTTGAAGTCCACACATCTTCCAGTGGCCAAGGTTGAGAAACACTGCTCCAGAGGCTTTCTGTTTTGGTTTTCTTGGTTCAGTAAATGTGCTTAAAATTAAAGAATTATAAATTATAGGTGGTTTTTTTTTCAATTTTAAACTCAAAATTGACAGTTCTGAAATAAGCATATTTAATCCAAAATAACATTTGAATACCAAACTAAATTTACACATTGTGCTCATGTCCTACATATGGATGTCCTGGTATATCTGCTAACTCTGGCAACCAGTTACTGGAAACTATGTTTTTAGGCTTTAGTCCTTTGTAACATTCATGTAATACCACAGTATAAGAAAATATGCTTCCAAACCCACTTTTTTTTCACCTTGCTTGTTGCGGCATAGAAAGTTTATTACTGGAATTGTTTGCAACTGTATATATTTGTTTTGTAGTGAATTTTATTTTCACAATATTGTTTAGGGGATTTTTTTATAATCAGTTTAATTAGTTTTAATTAATGCCTGATTCAGTATTTCTCAACCTTGACAACCTGCTGGCTCTGGAATTCTGGCAGCTAAAGTCCACACATTTTAAGATTGTCAAGGATGAGAAATACTGATCTAATATGCATGTAGGTTATTCCCCACTCCACCTCAGGTCAGAATCTTAGTATCAAAGGATTAAACATAAAGTGGTCACTTTAGTTTAAAAACTGATTTGCAATTTGGTATGCTGTATAAAGTCAGCCAGTTAACCCATGGTTAATCCATCCACAAATGTATTAATTGCTCTAAATATTTGTATGTTTAAAAATATCCAGTTCTAGAACTATCATGTTCAATCGTTTGAATGTTAATCATTGTTAAGGAAAAAAGTAATGGTGTGATATGTCATCTTTCATTAATATCTATCACACTCATATGTTCAAGTGATATTTGCATTAGAAGACTGCAGCTTTGTGTAAATGAATGCTGGATTGTGGCAGCACTGATTTATACTTGTTCTTATTTTATAGTAGATTTTTTTTGCAAATATTTTCTCAGAGGTTGAAATAAGCACCTATCTTATTTTGATCTTCCTTATTTAGAAATACAATAAGAATTCACGAATGTTTCTATTACTGATTTTGGAAACATGTCTGAATTAGTTCAACTAAATGCCAAATCTTTCCTTAATCTGAAATAAATGGTATAGTCAGTTGCTAGAAAACTCTTTAAAAAGCAGCTCGTACTGATCACTAGGAGAATTTTGAGAGGAAAAACGATACCAACACCCTGCTTTTGTATATGGGAATTTATAAAAGCATTAAACCTGGTCTCATTTCAAAAGTAAACATAAGTTTTAAAAAACTATGTTCCATTGTTTTTATTGAAGGGGAAAGAATGGTGCTTTTTTCTTCCTTTGCTATTTTTTATTTTATACATCCACAAAATAATCTTCAAACTTTAAAAAAAGGATAATTCCCAAAAAGAAAAAAAATCGAATGTATTCTTTATATTTATCAATAGTCACTGACTTTATGTTCACACTGATCCCCCTTCAGGAACATATGATAAAATAAATCTTCTAATGCTGCCTAGCCAAGATTTTTATTGTGCTTACATGCCATAAAAAGCATAACTTTCTATGGGGGTTTTCAAGTAAATAAGAATATAAAATCTTTCACTGCACTAATATGAGCTGAGCATTGGTAGAATTCAGTTTCAGAACATGGCTAATACACTTTTGTAATAATACACTATGCCATGGAAAACCTTTAAACCATGTTGATTTCATTTTAATAATCCAGTAACAGCTCCCACTGAATTTAATGGGATGTATTGCCAGATAATCATAGGATTATTTACAAGTGTTCACTGCCCTTTTGCTCTTCTCTACACCCCAGCTTAGGCTTCAAATGCAATTGATGGTATTCTAGCCATTCTCATGGAATTCTGATTCCTTGTGACAGTTTTGGAATTAATGGAGGAGAATAACTGGAATAAAGAATCTCTAAAAAGAGTAGGATGGATACTGTGAAATGCTGCATATGTTGAGTGAAAACTCTGTTTTGAATCTGAAACAATCTGCTTTAATTATTTAGTCTTTTTAGTCTTTTGACCTTGAAATTCTTTCAAAAAGATCCATATAGGCTATTTTATCGCCCACCGGTAGAATTTGGTCATTTTTGAGGCAGTTTATAGTTTTCATAAGCAAATTGTGAGTATAATTTGTAGCACTTTGAAATAATATGTACTTTTTGTTGAATGTCCTGTTTAAGAGAAAATTGAAAATTCATAATCAAATATAACTAATTTCAAGGGACATTAGCAACCGTTAATATTTCTTTTAATTATAAATACATGTATTTTATTTGCTACCCATCTTACAATCACAAAACTCTGAGTGGATTACAGTCTGATAAAATATAAAAGATTAAGAAAGTAGCTAAGATAGGAGAGCCTTCCAATGGAGTAGGAAGGTGAGAACTTGGATTTACAGTAATCTTATAACCACCTCCAGGAAAACACTTCCCATTTGGACTCCAGGCCAACTGGCAGAACCAGACCTTAAGGTTCTTTCTTACAGAAGGCCAAAAAGATGGGTGGGGGCAGACCTCACTTTGAGGGGTACTATGTTGCTGCAGAAAAGTCTCCTCTTCTGGGCCTTTGTTAGCCAGAATTCCTTGAGCCAGTCAGGATCCAACTCCTGGCTGTGGGCAGAGTTAGCCTGCAATACTGCGTTCTAACCACTGCACCATCACAGCTCTTTAAAACACCATGATCTTAAATTCAAATGATTTTCATATTGTAAAATTTCCAAACCCAGGTATAAAATATTGGTTATTTTCTTATATGGACATAAATGGTCTAAATCCAGATTATTGAAGAACTATACTAAATTATCTTTCAAGTGTTAATACCTGATGCAGAGGCTGTCTTCTAGGCTTTTTGATGGGAAATCTAAATCTCTTGAATTTTCTCAGTGACACATCAATTATTATTTCTGATCTATCCATAGCTTATGATTTCTAGATTTGTAGAACATTCCCACCTTGTCTAAGCATTTTTTGTCCCTTTTGATTGCTTAATACTTTGACATGAAGGTGTTTTTAATTCAACAAGCATTTAATTTCTTCAGCTAATGTCACTTTTCATGTTTATTTAATTTTCTCTGAAATTTTACCAATTACCCATATTAAATGTTTTTAAGAAAAAGAATATACAGGTAGTCCTTCACTTACGGCAGTTCATTTAGTGACCGTTTGAAGTTGCAACTGAAAAAAATGACTTATCATTTTTCACACTACCATTGCAGAATCTCCAAGATCACATGATCAAGGAGCTTGACAGCTGTCGTGTCCTAGGGTCACTTTTTGCGATCTTCTGACTAGCAAAGTAGTGGGGAAGCCAGTTAATAACCCTGTTACTAACTTAACAACTACAGTGACTCACTTGACAACTCTGGCAAGAAATGTCATAAAGTGGGGCAGAATTCACTTAACAGCTGTCTTAGCAACATAAATGTTGTGCTCAATTGTGTTTGTGTAAATTGAGGACTATCTGTAAAAGGAATATATCAAATGTTCACTTAATTTTTAGTATATACAGAATTCATGAGAAACAATTATGTTTGCATAACTAGTTATTCCATCAGTCCTTCCCTCCACCTGTTTGAGGCCTGCCCTGGTCACTCAAAATTCAGGCACTAGAGAAGGATCTTTAAAAAGGATGAAGATAAGTGCATTTTCATTGGCTAAATAGAAGTCAAGTCTTTTAACAGCAAGATCGTTATAAACATTTGAAGTTAATAACATTAGAGTACTTCAGTTTGAATTTGAACTGAAACATCCCTAAATGTAGCCTTTTTGGGAGACTGTTTGCGGTAAAAAGAAGTAACGCATTGAGAGATCAGTGTGTATAATCCTGACTTTAATTTTACTTTGTATTTCAATATCCATTGAATGTACAAGGACATTTTCCCCATCACTGTGGCAGAGAATTCCTTTGAAAGCAAAAGGGACTCTTCTGTTAAATGTACTGTTTACACTTACTTCCTTATTGCCAGCACTTGTTCTGTGGATTGAATAATATAAGCAATTACATAATTGACATGTCAGCCTGAAATTATGCAAATATTTGTGGATTTACCAGAAACATGTAATTTGTCTTAACCATAATGTGAGATAAGAGAGAATGTGTTCTTTTGACTTCAGTTTTAAAGACGCAATTAGTTTTCCTGATGGAGAGAGTGACAATGTTGTGCAGTATTGGGTAATTATTTTTGCAAGTGGGAAGCTTTTGAGCATCACATACATGGCATTTTAATAATTAAATCATTGTTACTGATGGCTAATTATTTTTCTTTCTTACAGCAAGCAAGGATTTGGCACAGACATCCTATTTCATGGCTACCAACAGGTTGTTATCCTGAACCTCTTTGTTGCACTGTTGTAGCACACTATAGCTTCCTTTACTGCAGGGCCCCCTACCTGTGTCTAACCCTTGTTGCAACAGGCGACTGGGCTGTCTACTGTGGTGGTACCTTCCTGTTTGCAGTGCGGTGTATTGTACAAGGGCCTTACGGCACAAAGGGGTTAAATGCACGATGTGAAGTGTAGTGGTGCTTTCTGGTGGCATTTTCTCGATTGTGAGTGCATAAGTCTAAAATTGGTAGCCTGAATAGCAGCTAAAGATTACAGAGAGATAAACTTAACCTAGAAATCCGAGCTTCTTGGTAAGTACAAAGCTGTTTCTAGTTTACCCTTGTAGTTAATGGCAATTTTTTTCTTAATAAAAATATCAGTTTGTTTTTTTAAAAAATGAAATTAAGGCATTAGTTAAAATACGTTCTTAGATACATTAGAACCAGCTTAAATATTTTCCATTGCAGAAGCTATCTGGTTCTGTAATGTAGTTATTGTCTTTTTTTTTTAAGCCCTATTTACTACTTAACTGGTCAAATACTGTCCAGTCAGTTTTCAGACTTAAATCAAAATAAAATATAGCAGTGAAAATCAACGTAACCTTGGTAAAAATATCAGAAGAGAAAGGCAGAGCAAGGCAGATATTTAATGCTAAGAAGCACAGCATAAAACACATAGCAATTCATTTGGTAATTTTGTGGGTAAAAGATTTTAAAGAATTGGGAAATACCGTAGTTTAGTTTCTAACTTAGTGTTTCTGCCTTGAGACAATGAAAGAAGAAAACAAAAGAGAGCTAGAAGTTGATTAGCAGAAATTAAATGGAATTAAGGATTTCATCTGGAAAATTATAAGAAAAAACAACCTGCGGGAAAATGAGATATCCTGGGAACTTTGAATTCAATTAAGATATTAAACTTAATAAAAAGGAAAAAAGAATCTGCAAATTTCATTAAAGTAGTTGGGGTGAATGAAAGTGTGGCTCCAGTGTTAAATGTCACCTGATTATCTTAAGAAGTTACAGTAGTTGTGTGGCTGAAAGGTGAAAACCTTAGTGACTTCTCCAGAGCTATTTTTGGAGTGTTTGAAATGATAGATATTATTTAAAGAATAAGATTAACATTATATGTAAAAATGCATGAACAGATGTATACACATACCGTATTTTTCAAAGTATAAGACGCACCGGAGTGTAAGACGCACCTAAGATTTTAGAGGTTGAAAACAAGGAAAAAAGTATTCTGAACCAAATGGTGTAGTAAAATATTATTTAATAAAATACCAGTATTGCAGAATGATTTTTACAACCATGTACACTTTTTACAACCATGTAAAGTCAACAGCGGTATTTTAATAACCATCATCACTGTCATTAACAAATGAAGGAAGGAAGGACAGACTTTTAATATTCTGTTACTTTAACCCTGTCTCAATAAAGTGTAAATTACAGTTTGTCTATGATTGTTGACTTAAAATTCTTTGAAATAAATTTATTAAAGGCCTGCTTTCTGATTCTACTTTACTGGGTCAGATTTGTTTCCTCTTGTTCCCTTATCTAGAGAAAAAGAAAGGAAAGGCAGAACTGTCAAGTTTGAAGACCCTTGCCCTAACCCAGAGGTCTTCAAACTTGACAGCTTTAAGGCTTATTGACTTCAAGTCCCAGATTTCTCGCCTGCCCTGAGATGAGAAGGGTAAGTGCGGCAGATAGAGACTCGCTCCGTATTCCAGAGCATGAGTGAAGCGCCCTTTTACTTGCCTCTTTTTCCAGCCCTCTTTTCCCACACCTCAGCTGCTGGGGAAGACGTGTGACTTTGCTCTTCACTGAGACATTGGCTGGGCTGCCCGGCTGCAGCCGATGCTGCTTGTTGTAATGGGCTCCAGGAGAAGGAGGAGGGGACATTGTTTCCCCCATTGTGCAGCACGCTAAGTTTAAATGCAAGAGCAGCAAGCAGCCATGGAGGCAGCAAGAGGAATATGGGGAGACACGCAATTTTTTGCCCCAAGACACTGGCTGGGGTGCATCTCCTGATATATTCCACTATTCCTCTCTGTTTTTGTTCTGCTAATGCTGTATAATGTTCCTAATTTCAGGAATTCCAAACATTTCCTATGCTGCTCTTTTATATGTACTTCTTGTAGGTACACAATATCTATACCTTGTTTTACTAATTTTGTTAATATTTGTTTTCTTTTAGCAGGAGCATTTAACCCATTAACATTAATCAACATTAGCCTAATTTCTTCTTCCATTGTTCTACTTTATATATTTCTTTATTTCTTCTATTGATTCTAACATCTCTTTGCAATTGTGTTCTCAAGCCCACTCCTTCTTCTTCCCTTTGTCCCTTTTCTTCCTTGCTTCCTATCTCCAGTTCTATTTCTTTTAACTCCCATTGCTGGTCCTCCTGACTTCTAGATTCTAATTCCTCTTTACTACTGCTCTCTTCTTCCACCCCTTCCAGCTGATCATAGAGTTCTTGTGTGATGTCTATATTATCTATCTTGATCTTTCTCTCCTGCCATGATACCAACATCCCTTCTGGGATTAACCATCTAAATAGTAAATTTCTTTTAGTCAGCTGTGCAGCGAGAAACCTGTAATCTCTTCTCTGCTGTCTTACTTTCTTTGGGACTTGTTTTAATGTTTGTATTTCTGTATCCTTATAAATTATTGAGTCATCTCTCATAATCTTATAAATTATGTCTCTCTCTTTCTCGCAAATCTTCTATGGATTTCTCATGGCAGTCTACTGTGCCTAGCATAATTTGTATGAATTAGGTACACTTTGTCAATTTCCAATAGTATTTCTTACCTATCCTTTTGTAACGCTCCGGCTATCAGTCCTGCTATAAAAGTGCCCAGATCTTCCTTTTCTTCCATTACATTCTGGAATCTTAAATAAAATGCAGCTTGGTCCATTTCCAAGTGAATAACTGATTCTTCCAGTTCCTTATTCATTGCCATCAATTTATTGTCCAGTACTGTATGTCCACTTTTTTTTCCGTTTATTCCGACCTCACTTCCACTCTCTTTATTGTTTCTTCATTTTCCTCAATTGTTTGTTGTATCGTCTCTATCCTATCGTCCAATTTATTCATATCTCCTTTCAATTCTATATGGTTTTTAGACATATTTTCCTGCATCTTCATCATCATTTCCTGAATGGCCAATTTTTGTCTGCATAGTTTGCATGTTTGATATTATGCTCTGTTTTTCCGTCCCCAACATTCCTTCTATTCTACTCCAACCTGATGGAGATGAGGGTGTCAGTGATGGGCTTGATGTTGTTTTCTTCCCTGTTCTCAATGTTGTTGTCATAGTACTTGTCATATTCCTCAAGTTTACAATACTCTTTTGGTTAATTCTCAACCTAATTCAAATCTATTCAATTCCCTTTAACCAATCTCAGAAATACCTTGAATACAATGGTGTTTGTTCTCTTAACTCACACTTATTTATACTTTTATACCTTAATCCCCTCTTAATCCCTTAACTTAATCCTATTAGCCTCTAATTATTTATTACCACTATATATTTATATAAATAGCTATAGGTATTTTTTTCACAATACTCAAATTAATTAATGTGTGCATATATATATATATATATAAAACTATCAGTTAATTAATTGTAAATAAAATATACAAATATAAAATATAACTCTAGATCAATTATTAATATACCTCCAGTCTTTATATTAAATATCTACACATAACCTATATGTTTAATAATATTTCCTTATTTAGCTAACAGCCCATTAATTTCACACTTTCCCTCCAAATCTCCGTTTCTTCTTCGCTTTTCTTTCTCTTCTATATCCACTGTCCCTCCTTTCTCTTCTGCTTCTGAACCTCTCTTCTCCTTCTCCAACACAGTTCACTTTCTCCTTTCCTCTTACTCAGCTCACAGTCCCTCTAGAATGCCAATTTCCTTCTCCAATCTTCCTCCGTCTACCACCAATCCACTCCTGTCACTCTCGCTGTCATGTCCTGTCCTCTGTCTCCTTTACTTTCTCCGACCTTCTGTTGCCTTCTGCACTTTCCTCATCACTGTTCAATTCTCTCTGTTCCTCCAATACATCACTTCTTCCTTCTATTTCTTCACTCACTCCTGTTGCTCTCATCACCACATCCCAATCTCTCTCCACCTTTCTCCATCTTCTCCACTTTCTCCAACCTTCTGCTATTTACTGCTCTTTCTCCATTTCAATTGCTTTCCTTTGATTTTTTCGCTTCTCTCGCTGTTCTCCTGGACCACCAATTTCTCTGACTTCTACTGTCTATTGCCCGTCATCTCGACTTGCTGTTGTCTTACTCACTCTGCTATCTCTCATCTTCACTATACCACCTCCCTTTTCTCTTTCCTTTATTTTCACTCTTTCGTCATTCTGGGTTTTAAATTCCACCTTCCAATCCTCTCCCAACCACTTTCTTCACCATGTGCTAATCCTCTCCTCCTAAAACTCTTGTGACAAAGTTCTTTGTCTCCTTTCTCTCGATCTTTTAGTTATTTTAATTTTCTGACTTACAGGTCTTCCCAGTGGGTTGCCACCTGATTTGAGGATTCCCTCGCAAATTGAGCTTCCTTCTCTCACCAAAAATCAAAGACTTACTCTTTCTTTAGGCTCTTTTCTTCTATTACAGTTTTGGGATATTTTTACTCATTTCAAATGACACAGTCTGTTAAATAAATTGTTACTTCTGCATCATCTATGACTTGTCACGCCTCAAGTCTGCCATCTTCAATAGCCAACATTTTCACACCGGGTTTAAGGGGTTTCCTTTTATTGCAGTGATCGCCTTTCACCTCGCTACCCGCCCAGGCTTCCCCTTTATTTTACATGGCTCTCCAGGCTCTCTGCGCCCCAAAGGGTCCCCGCTCATGAAAAAATCAGAGTTAAAGGACGAAGATCATCCTCTTTCCTCTGCATTGTCACAATGTCGCCACCAGAAGTCCCCCACAAACATTTCCTTAACAGGACTATGTTTCCATATTTCTTTACCTTATCACATATACTTAGATGATGTTTTTGCCAAATACTTCATTTCTGGGTCTATTACTAATTATTCTAACCAAATTATTTTCTTATTTGATCTCTAGGTATTGACTAACCTATAATTAACATTTCCATTGATGTTCCTGCCCCATCAATCAGAAACTAACATTTCTCCATTAGAGACAAATTATTTATCCATCTAGGGAGTCATTTACTACATGTATCATGCAAAAATTTTCCTGAGACTTTCTATTAATACATTATTCCTCCCCCCAGTTCTAGAGCTTGTTAGTTACAAATAAGAAATTGGCCCATTAACCTCATCAAAGCTGCAGCTGCTTTCTCAGCTGTACAGTAATTTCACAATGCCTAATGTATTTCAATACATCATTAAATATGAAAGATTAAAAAGTAACTATTTTATGGAATATATAGGAAAACAGAAATATAAATATATATATTTATAAATATGAATTGAATAAACAGTTTTTAAAACAATTTCCTGAACATATTGCAGTTTGAGGCCATATGCTTCAATCTCTCATATTTCATGTGATTACATGAATCTTATTCATTGTGAAATGTATTTCAGAAACAGCCTTGTGCTTTTTAAAACTCTGTGTGCACTATGGATTCATGCAAATTATTACTTACATTTTTTTTCTGCAAGATTTGTAGTGCTTTATTGATGTTGTTCAAGGCATGAACTCTAGTGGAGCCCTTTTCTTTCCCCTATAAATATAAATAGCTATTTTCAATTATTTTAAAGAAACCATTCATGTATTTAATATGTTTATGACAGAATGCTTACACCATCTTTGTAACAAACAACAAGAGCTTAAAGAACATAAATCTTCATTTTATTTTCACTATTGCATTTATTGGTGACTATATTGAATCAGGGGAGTGGTAAACTGAAATTAGTTTCATTCTTTCCATATAAGTTTAAATCAAGCTTACTATTTTGTCAGTTCCTTTCATAAAAATGATTGAATGACATTGGAAAAAAAATAGAGAAAACTATATTTCCACCTTTACACTTATGCAAACTATGATCAGACTTTGAGAATTCTGTCTACATTTTGTTAGTAAAATAGATGTGTATATTTGTTTTAGGAAAACTGACAAAACCTACTTAGTTTTCAAATATATATTCATCTTAATTATATTTACAATTTATACATATTTTTAATCTATGAAAAGTCTTTCTTAGTATTTATGCATTTTGCTGCATATAAGACAACCTACTTTTTTGAATCAGTTGAAGACAGAAAATGAAGTGTGGAAGATAAAAGGATGGTGGTAGAATTAATGTGTATAGACAGACAGACAGACAGACAGACAGACAGACAGATAGATAGATAGATATGTCTTTGGTCACTTGGGTTTTCTCCCGTGTAAAATTGAAAGTATCTGGGCAATGTTTCGATGAAATCTCATCCATCATCTTCAGGCTGGTGTCTTCAGCTTCGTTCTTCTGGGAGAAGTATGTGATAGTGGCTGTTTTTTTCATTTTTAAACTGCCAGTGGGGTGTGTTCTGTGGGTGGGTGCTTGGCTGTGCTCTGATTGGGTAGGGGTGTGTTTTGAGTGGGTAGGCTGGCCTCAGCTGCCAGCCTCAGACTTGAACTGGTGAGTCGTGCTGCTTTTGTTTGGCTCCGTGTTTGTGGTTGTGCCATGTTTTCATAGTGGATGTCAGTTTGCTTCCTGTGTGGATTGGAGGGGTTTAAAGTGGCTAATATTGCAGCTGTGGTTCGGTTTTTCTTTTGTGGTTGTGTATCATCATCGGTGTGGGTTCGGACTTGCTTTTTGAATGGCTGTGTGGTGGTGACATCATGTGATGTTATCATGA
>JANHFM010009318.1:162648-175434 GCA_032468115.1 Grayia smithii
AAAGAGAAGGTGACTGCCGAGGAGGGGGCGTGGCTCTGCAATGTGCAATGGGAAGGGCTCTGAATTGCATTAGGGGATCGGGCCAACGGGCGGCAGTGGCTGGAAAGCAGGCTTGTTTCTCTTTAAGGGTTCCCGCTCAGCTCGGCTCCCAAGCGCAGAGAGGGCTACATTCAAAGTATAAGACGCACCCTGATTTTCACCCTCTTTTTGGGGGTAAAAAGGTATGTCTTATACTCCGAAAAATATAGTAATTTGGGCAAAAGAATTAGCAGGTTGATATACAGTTGCTATTCTAACCTTTTTCAAAAATATTTTAGAATATAAAATTGGCATAAATTCATTGTTTCTTAAACAATAGCAATACATTCTATATTTCCAAGCTAGATTTGAAGATAAAAATTCAGTTTTTCCTTCCTTGATAGCTTAGTATTATCTCAGTTACTTTCAAAATAAAAAATCAACAAGGAAGCAGTAAAATCTAGATGAGCTGATTTTTGCAAAAAAATGTTATAAGCATTAATATTTTGGCTTTTTTCAATATTAAGATGTATGTTTTAAATGTAAAACAGAATATTTCCATGTATTTAGCACGAGAAGCATTAATATAAAGTCCAAAATTTGAAACTTCAAAAAAAAATTACTATCCATAACAATTGCCTTGAATATATGTTGACAAATTCTTTCCCCTTGTTTTTTGTCTTTTCCATGATTTGACACTTATTCTTCCATTATGAAACATTCCCGACCACAGTCTGCACCTTACTACCTTTTGTCTTCAGTACAAGCCAACTGTGATAGCATGTGTATGTATACATTTGGCTTGCAAATGGTCTAACTGGGAAATCCCCGTATCAACGGATGGAAAACATTGGTGGGAATATGTAGATGCTTCTGTAACTTTAGAATTACTTGATGGTAAGTAATGCCAACTTTCCTACATCCTTTTTAAATAGTTAACTGCTTTGATTGTGATAGGCTGTGTTAATATTAAGTATATTAAGGTGATATTGGCTAATCTATACACTGTGTTTAGTTTCCTCAAGACTAAGGTTTGATCTTTCAGAATGGCATGTGAGCCATCTTACTAGAGTTTAAGAATGTTTCAGCTTCATGTCAATTGAGCTGTTGGCTTGTTCTTATGCAGTGGAGTTTTCCATAACCAACTATGCTGATTTCAGATTATAATCTTTCTCCAGAACATTTGGGAAGGGAGAAAATATTCTGCCAGATGATGTGATTGCATCAGTGGAATGATGGTATAGATACAGTTACAAAACTAAATGTAAAAAAACCCTATCTGTTCTGGGTTTAAATTATATGAAATACCAGATTCAGAACAAGCCTATTAGCCAAGTGAAGAGGTACAGAAGACTTGAACTTTATGATAACCATAACCATCTAATGGTCATTTTTAAAGTTCAAAAGTTTAGTAGATGCAGATTTAGCAAGAGAGGAAGTAAATTGTGGATATCTGACTGAAAGTGTTTTGGTATTCTGATTGAAAATAATGTGAGGAGAGTCAGTCTGGCTCTCTGTATTTTTCATCTTTTGCTGACCCTTTCAGTTAGTTGCCACCTGCAGTACAAGAGGACATCCTAATAAAAAATATTACATTAATTTTAGGCAATCCATTAAAATGTAGATTCTCAGAACCATTCATCTAAGTTTATCTAGCAAGTAGCAGTTTTATCAGTGCCAATTAACTCTATCAAATAGGCCATTTGGGGAGGAAAATCTTTTTGAGAGGTGGGGGTATATAAGGATCTGTTTTCAAAAGTAAGAAAATGACTGTGAAATTTATTTCCTATGTACCTAAGAGATTGTAATAATATAAAAACAATTCAAATATAAGAAAAGAAACAATGAAAATGAGGAAGAATAGTGTATAAGTAAGAAATAAAATCAGAAATAAAAAAAGTAGTTGTATGCTACCCAGGGTCACTTGTGAGATGGATGGCCATATAAATGTAACAAAAAAAACCTTTCTCTGAGGATATGTCATAATTTCATTCTTTCCTAAGCTACCCTTTACTCTTTCTGTCTAATTAAAATGACTTTCTATCCTGATAGACAAGTTTATCTTTATTTATTTTACATTGATATATTTGGAACTTTTTCCTCTAGAATTATCAACTGCATTTATCAATTATCAACTAATTCAACCTTTAAACAATGAATTGAACCTAGATCATAAGAAATTATATTATCCAGTCTTGTCTCTCCATGAATACAAAATGAATTCAGAGGCTAACAAATTTCTTTAAGCCACCATTTAGACTCGGGGATATAGACATTTTTCCACGAATATATAATTCTGGTTTTTCCATAGTTCTAACATTAGTCAACATTCTTCATATATTGATAGATTTCAGAGGTTTAGGATATAATTTAACAGAATATTGACACTAACAATTAACTATTTTTGAATCTGGTTCACTGTATCAGTAATTCTAAATCAATATGTCAAGACCATAACACACAAACCAAATTTGGTTGAAATTTATTACATTTTTAGCATAAAAATAATGAGTTCATTTTCTTAAACAACATTCCTAGACACAATGTTGTATTAGTATTGTGTACTAATGTTGCATATATTTTCTGTTTTGTTGTATACTACTTCAGAATTTTTATTTTCTGAAGGCTACAGAAATCTAAGTAATTTTTTTCTATAGTTTGTAGTATTTGAAAAAATACCTTGTATAAAAATGAATCATGTTAATTCAAAACAAACAGTAAATGCAATGCTTATTACTGAGTACATTTTAGTGATTGTATAAAAAGATATACCATATTTTTCGGAGTATGAGGTGCACCTTAGTTTTGGGGGAGGAAAATAAGAAAACAGCTGATTGACTGGTAGATTTACCTCCTGGAATACCCCCAATCAGCTGTTCCCAGAGGTGAATTTTACCAATAGGTTGGTTGGTTGTGAGTTCTGCACCTTGCTTTTTTTTCTATTGTTTCAGAGGCTTTTTTTCTGACGCTCTTGTTTCGGAGGGTTTTTTTCTGAAGCTCTGTTTCGGAGGGTTTTTTTCTGAAGCTCAGTTTCAAAGGCTTTTTTTCTGAAGCTCCATTTCAAAGGCTTTTTTTCCCCTGAAGCTCAGTTTCAGAGGCTTTTTTCAGCCTCTGAAACCTCCTTTGAGAGGCTGGGTGGGGCTACATTCGGAGTATAAGACACACCTAGATTTTCACCCTCTTTTTTGGGAGAAAAAGGTGTGTTTTATACTCCGAAAAATACAGTAGTCCTGCTTCCCATAATGAATTAGGACACAACCAGTAATTGGGTTCAAACATCAAGGTATGATAAAACAAGTGATATTAGGCCTTAACATGGTGTAATCAATGTTTGAGCCATGAGGACTTGCAGCTCCACCTTCCAATATTTGGGGGGGAGGGGGGCAGGGAATGGTGATGCTGTGATATTAATGAAAGGAGAATAGCCAACTTTTAGAAGCCTCTCAAAAATTACCCAATTTTTTCCTGAGGGAAAGTCCCACAAGAACCATTTTCAGTGACACTCTGAAAAGCAGTCTAACATTGCACCAGGGATACCTAATTTTGAAATCTTGGGGTGCAGAAGGGAGGGCTAATATGCATCACATGTCCACTTTTCATGTAGTATGTATTAGAAAAAAGTGCCTTCCTTTCATTATTTGCATATTCTTAAGCATTGTCATATGTAAACTTTTATGGGAGGAAATAATAACAGTTAAAACAAGTCTTAAACATTAACTTGTGTATGCTTTCTTTGTATAGATAGAAACACTTTTAATCAATAATAAAATTGTCCTATTTTTTTCTTAGACTGAAAATTCACTTAAGGATTTCAGCTAACAATTCAAATACATTAAATTTACATCTATTTTCCTTCACAGAGCTAACACATGAATTTCTTCAGATACTGGAGAAAACTCCTAGTAGACTAAAGAGAATTCGAAATTGGAGGGTAAGAATCTCTCTTGGTAAAGACTGTTGTTGCTAATATGTGGGCCTTGATGTTCTGCTTTAGTTTTCTTGAAGTATTCTGGACAAATCCTAAATAGAATCCACTGTTATGTATTTTCCTTCACTTTTCTTTTTTCTATAATCACCATATAACTTTTAAATTATCTGCTTTTTTGTTAAAAGACCTGCTGAGCAGATTTTGAGGGTCCATCTTCTTCCCCAGGGTTCCATTCAGTAATTGGAATCTGCTTCTATTTATAGATACATGGTATTCCACCTTAAATTTTAAAGTGAACCTTGATGTTCTTAAAACTATTTGATTTTCTGGATAAATCTGTGTTAAATAAGTATGAAGCAAAAATGCCATTGAAATTAAATGATTTGTTCTTCTTCATTGGTGGAAAATGGAATATAACTGGGCCACACCTCTGACTGATGCACAGATTCCTTAGTTCTTGAGGGGTCACTTTTTAGATCAGTGGCCCCTAACTTTTTGGGCACCAGGGACTGGTTCTGTGGAGAGAGGTTTTTCCACTGACCGGAAGGGTGTGGTTTCACATGATGCCTGCATCTCACAGATGGGGCTTTGCTTGTTTGTGCAGCCTGGTTTTTGGCATGCCGGTCTGTGGAACATGGTTGGGAAACTTTCAGAAAGTGTAGGCTAGACTGGTAATTTGAAGAAAACATCCTAAAAGATTATAATGACGAAGGACTCTATATTGCTATTAAACAAGATTATATGAACATGTCCATGTAGTCTAGCTCACCAGGAAGGAAAGTTTACTGTATAAGCAGATTTGTGCTCACACCAAAGTAAGAGGGCTGGCGAATGATACTTGGAAATTCTTTATTTCCCCATGTTTTCTAAAATGCAGGGCTTAGGATAGGGCCTGGGAAGCAGTATGAAAGATAGTGTGAGGAGCAATGGAATGAAATGGGAGAGAGTACAAATAATGTTTTCCAAATTTATATCCTAGCCTCTCTGTTCATAGCATAGGTAATCATTATACTTACGCATTCTACTCTCTTTGGGATCTGTGTAACCCCCATAGAACTTGAAACGTCCTTGGAGATTGTACAGTTGAGAATAGATACTGACTTACTCATATGTTCTTGCACAGGCTAATCAGCAGGCTGCTAAGAAACCTAAAGGAGATGGCCAGACATCTGAAAACTCTCTTCTCGGCTCCTCTTTGGTTCAGAATTCCATTTTGGTGGATGCTGTTGCTGGTGTATCTGCAAATGCAAGTTTCCAAAAACCATCAACATCCACATTTCCTGCCCCAGTTCCTTTGAACTCAGGAAATATGTCTGTTCAAGATAGTCAAGATAATCTGGCAATATTAGCTGCAGGAATGCCAAGTACCTCATATAATTTGTCAACACACCAAGAATGGCCTCAGCACCAAGAACAAACGAGGACAGAGCAATTGTATTCTCAGAAACAGGAGACTTCGTTGCCAGGTGCTCAGTTCAACATCAACTATCCACCAAGCTCTTCGTTGCAATTACATTCCGGATTGCATCATCGAGCCGACAAACTCTCTGAGTACTCTATGGCCCACAAAGCAGGAAACAAACATGGGCCGATGGCCTCTGCACCTGCGATAATGCCTCAGAAAATGTCACTGGATAAATACAGAGAGAAACGTAAGCTAGAAACCCTAGAACTGGATATAAGAGAACACTACATGGGATCCGAGCCTCCCTATAAAAAACACACCCAGACAGCAAACAGCAGTTCTGTAACTTCTCCTATTAAAATGAAAATTCCTATTGGGGGTGCAGAGAAACCTGAAAAATACATGCCAGACAAAAAAGACAAAAGTGGCTCACTCAAACTGCGGATACCCATTCCTCCCACAGAAAAAAATGCCACTAAAGAAGATCTGAAAATGAAAATCAAAGTCTCTTCCTCAGAAAGGCATAGTTCTTCTGATGAAGGAAGTGGGAAAAGCAAGCACTCGAGCCCCCATGTTAGCAAGGAAAAGCACAAGGAACATTCCATGAACCGTCACCACGGTGGCAGTCATAAGCATAGTGGCAGCAGTAAACATGGTAGTGACGGATTAACCCCAGCTGTTCTGAGGAGTCCTGTTGGTTTGAGCTCCGATGGCAGTGTCTCTAGTTCCGGCTCTTCAAGAAAGAAGCTCTTCAGCAATGATGCTTCTCACAACCACCATTCCAAAATGAGCAAAAGTTCCAAAAGTTCAGGTAGTTCATCTAGTTCTTCCTCTGTTAAGCAGTATGTATCCTCTCTCAACTCTGTTTTTAACCTTCCCTTACCCCCTCCTCCCCATGTCACATACCAGGTGGGCTACGGACATCTCAGCACCCTCGTGAAACTGGACAAGAACCCAGTGGAGAACGGTCCTGATGCCAGTCACGAGTACAGTACAAACAGCCAGCATATGGACTACAAAGACACATTCGACATGCTGGATTCACTGTTAAGTGCCCAAGGAATGAATATGTAATCAGTTGTTTAGATTCCTTTTCCCTTTTTTTAATTTAAGAATATTAGACAAAAATTCTTCATCGTCTAAGAAGAGCAAATCCAGCAGCTGTTGTCCACTTTATATCGATATAGATAGATATATATATGTAATTTATACATATATATATGTGTATATATATATAAGTGCTGCTTTATCTTTCACTCTGAAGAGATTAGTAAATGAGCCTGTCTCCACATATGATAGTGTTATAAATACTCTAATGATACAGAAGGTGCAAAATCACAGTATTTCCACAACCACAGTTAAGGACAGTAGATTAAATGGCTGCTTTTAGCTGTATGGAATGCCTCATGCATTATTTATAATTGACTATGCCAGCCACGATTTTTGTTGCTTAGTGAATGAATGAGTGTAATTTTTTTTGTGTATTTATACTGTATGTATGATTTGCATGTTTCAAAGAAGGGATATGTAAAGTATACTGACAATGTTTACAACAAAAAGTGGAGAGATTGTACATACATTTTTGTATGTTTAGATATACCATAAATAACTCAGGATTGGAGCTGCTTGTAAGTATAACCAGTGTACCTAACTTTTTCCCTTGTGTCAGCATCGATAAGGAAGAAACCTCAGTGGCACTTCATGTTAAACATTGGGCCTTATTTGGGAGCCACTTCCTGAGCGCCATCCACTGCCTGGGGAATCATGTGCTGGTAGGAAGTGGATGAACAACCATGGCAGGATGACCCCAGCCACGCAATGTGAAAATGGCATGGGCCTCAATTTGTCATAAACCAATCGAGTGCTGAAATGTCAGTAACTTTCAGAAGGGGGAATGAAAATAAAGTTTATATAATAATCTTTTGATGTGAAAGTGCATTTAAATGTTTGGCTTGATGCAGTAATAGACACACAAAGCTGTTAATAATGGTTATATAGATTAACGTGATTTAAGAGCTGAAATACATACAATTTCTATAGTGACATTAGTAAGTTTTTTTTAAAAACTTAAGTTATTAGTGGACAGGGATCACTGTTTTCCATTAGCATTTCATACAGAACGCCACATTTTGAATTTAAAAAGTGTGCTATGTGAATAAAATGCCATTTCCTTTACAGGTGGAATACTATCTTTGCAATAAATAAGTACAATTGTTGGTATACCAACTTCTCCCTTATCTCAGACAATAAAATAATTGTCACGTGTGCTACATGAATTGTACTTGTGATTGTAGTAAAGAAAGTGGAGGTTGTTTTTTCAGATCTGAATAATCACTCTCCAATTAAACCACTAGTATACATTTTTATGGCTGTGTCATATTACTGTTTTCATTCACCTGCCTTTTTTAAAATCAAATTACTATTGTAAATGTTGATGAGTTCTTGTTCCAAGCTGATGTCCCATTTTTACCAGCTGTGACTCTTAAGTGCATGGAAATTACCTCAGCGTAAATTCAGTACAGTAGCAACTGTTACTTACTGGGTGTAAAATCTAAAAGATTTTGTTAAGTTATCCTCATATCTGAGAGGGATCCACTACTTGGTAAAATCAGTTCTTGCACAGTTTATGCTCTAATTGGTTACAGACATTTCAGAAAAAAGTCTGAAGTTTTAAGCCCTTTAGCGACATTAAAAGTGCTTTAGATAATTGTTGAGCATGTATCCAATTAGTGGTTACAAAATAATGTAACTACTGTTGCATCAATTACTATGTAATATTTAGTTGCCGGTAATGCAAAACTTTGTACTGCATACTTGAATACATTTATTTGAATTATGGGTGTCTTTTTAATACTTTAACATGGGCACTATGAATAATGTATCTTCAAATTTTAATCTCCTTAGCTCTTCAGTCTCTTTCATCCATACTTGTTACTTCTTCACCCTTGTAATTTTTATATTGAGAATATTTCTTAAACCCTGTATTGTGAAATTTGATCCTGCGTTGTTGCATTTTAAGCCTTTTTAGACTTTCTTCACTACCTCATTTATGCTATGAAATCCTCAAGAGCTTTTGACATACAGTGTAAGAAAGATTAAATGTTTTAAACTGTGATTCCCAGTAGGAAGAAGACAAACCAGTAAATGTTTGCTTTAAATAAAATTTATTTACAAAGTCTCATAGTATTTGCTTCCCAGCTTGTAGCTTTGCCTTGGAATGCATTTTATCCATTACAATTTGAAGATATAATGGACACATGGCTATAGATCTAAATAAAAACAGTCCCTGAATTTTACATTTGTTGAAATAATAGTTGAACTTCCATTTAGATACTTGGAACCCAATCCTTTGATTTCTCCACAAGTAACCCATAGGATTGGGATTCAAGTCTGCCCTTTCAATTTACTATATACGGACTGGATTTTTTTTTACATTTTCATTTTCTTACAAATTGGATTCTCTTTAAGATATAAACCTAATTGAAGAGCTGCAAATAAAGAATCCAAATTCTATGATGTTGATCAAACTCTAATCTGTAGAATTTTACTTCATATGTTAATGTATAAGTACTTGCTGTTTCTTGAATACAAGAACTGTTCATAGAAAATGGGTCCTACTGGGGAAGAAGAGGAAGGATTATTTTACTTCGCTTGGAATGTACTTTTACGTGGCACACTGGAATGTTTGCTTGAGGGGTTTATATAAATCTCCCCCTTTATAGGCACACAAACACAGTAGATGTCTATTCCATGTAACTTTCAATGCAGTTTATAGAGGTATATGGAATTGTAATGACTTAATTCTGTGATCTAGTTGCATTTTCACTTTACAGTTAATGTGATCTAAAGTTACTGAATTTTATAATCCATTATCATTGTTTATAATCATTATTAACTCCTATAGTTAAGAAAGAACTAGAAGGGGAAGAACGAATGCTCCCAAGAAAGATAAATATCGTTAAGTGCTAAAACATGTTGCATAACCTAATGGCTTAACTCCTGGACATTTGCTTTGGTAAGAATGAAATTCAGTGTACTCTTGGCCATGAAATTTGGAGAAAAATCGCAAGGAAGAAGCGTTTGATCTTTTGCTTCTCTTTTCAATGAAGGAATTCTATTCATATTCTTAGATTCTAAACTTAATTTGAAATAATTTATCTGTGTGGTCAGTGTGTATATCCTGCTTAAAGCATATGTCAGGCTCCCTAGGAGCTCATGCACTATTTAAAATTAAAAAATGTATAAAAGTATCTCTGAAAACCAACTTAACACCTGAAACTGCTAACTTTGTATTCCATGTGGCTCTAGTTTTTAACTTAAAATTACTTTTAACTTAGAAACTTACGGTATTTTCCTCTCATTCCAAATATGCCTTTAAGGAATCTATATTCCATTCAGAGACTAGGTAGACAATGTCTGAAATAAAGAGGGAGCATTTTTTGTATCTATGCTGGAGAAGCAACAAAGAGCAAAGAGGAATTGGAGATGAAATTACTATGGAAGAGGAGTGAAGTTACAAGGAAATAATCTTGGGTAAGAATACATCCAAGGATGGAACAATGCTTAGTAGCACATAATAGCATCTGATTTAAATAACTAAAGTTCAGGGAATCTGAAAGAAATGGGGAGAAAATTAGACATTTTGTATTGTAATAAATTATAACCATTAAATGGGTGTAAGAAATTTGAAATCTGAAAACAAAGATGTTTTTTGCCAAAGGAAAATAAACATTCTGTGGAGGAAAAAAGCATAATCATTGGGAAGCTCAGTCACAGGAGTATGGATAAGTTGATTTTGACTATAATTGCAATGAACTTTAGCAGACCTTGTCAGTCATCAGAAGTGATTGCCCTATAAAGCCCAACCCTGAAAATATCACATTTCTATCTACTACTGTTTCATTCATTTTGACAAGGCTACTGTACTGAGCTTTGATTAACTCATACATGCATGACTGATTCTTGCATTTAAATATGTCTTTCTGAGGTGGCTCATATTTAAACTTGAATAAATTATAGGCAGACTTCAAGTTAGAAGTAGAATTGGGACTGGCACATCCATCGCTATGTGAGGGAATTGCAATACTAGCTTAAAATAGTTCAGAAAAAACTTATTTCCTTTCCAATTAGCTGCTATGATCTGGTCAATTCCAGAAGCATGCAATAAAAGAAGCTTTCAAATTTCTTAACTACCAATTAAAAGGAATCTGAGCAACTGGCATATATGGCTTTGGGAAGCATTTTAAATGTTTAACATACAGGAACTGCAAAACTTCAAATACAGAGATCTTTTAAAAAATTATCAGAATTCACTGCCAGTTTCAAGTATGAACGATGGAAGGCAGCCAACTAGTAATTTACTTCTAGATGAGGGTATATTTTGTACAAAAAAGCTAATGTGAAATTAAGGGAAGTTCGATTTCTTATTCTGTATAAATCTGCATGCTTCTCAATTACTGTCTTTCCACATAAGAAGCAATATAGGAAAGACCAAATCTGCAAGTGAGAATTTTTACTAGGTTCTTTGTTCGCAGATTACTGCAATTCATAAAGATTTCATTGTAAAGCTACATTTGCTAAAAACAGTGAAGAATTGTTTTATAGAGCAGCAAGAAACAAGGTAGAGGACTGCTATGAACATAAATACATGTTAATGCTGGCAATGATGTAAATCTGAATGAAATGGAGGGTGACAGGACAACTGCAGGATAGGATGACTCAGATGTGAAGTTTACAACGGAAACCAAAAGATACATAAAAAAGGAGCTAAAGGTAGTGAGGAAACTATTCTTCCATTTGCAAGCAGGTGGAAGAATGGGGAATTTTATAGCATAGTATTAAAAACAATTATTAATATAACTAAATTCCAGTAAATACCATTTTAATTTATACTGTATATACTTGAAAATAAACCAAGTATTTTAGGAACCCAAATGCACTCAAAAATAATCAGTTTCAGCTTATCAGTGAATATATACAGTGTATACTTGCACAAAGTCCATTGGATACTGGATTTCTTTATTGATAAGCCCGTTTGTGCGAGTTGGGAAAAAATGTTAGTTATCTGTAGAATATGACCATGCCATCTTTCTAAAATCTACGATCTCCTTTGTTTTATTAGCATTTGGAACCAGGTTATTTTATTACACCAATCCACCAGAGCCTTTACCTCTTCCCTATAAACATCTTCACTGTAGTACTGGATAAGACTCACCACTGCTGTGTCATCCTTCATAATATGATTTGTAGCAGATTTGGCACAGCAGTCGTGGGTCATCAAGGTGAACAGTAGCAGACTCAAGACACAGCCCTGGGGGGAACCTGTATACAAGGAGATGGGAGTTGGAGGCATCTGGTCTCTCCGTACATCCTTAGTGAAGTGTGCAAACCAACGTCTGCATTTCCCGGGTCGGATGGGGAGAGCATATGTTTCTCCTGTCCTGGCTTTTTACAGAGGCACAATTGAGAGCGTTTTAACAAACTGCATTACTGTTTGGTTTGGTGGCTGCAGCGTCTCAGAAAGTCCATTCAGAGCAGTAGTGGTTTTCACTTCCTTTCCCTACTGGTTCAGAACTGTGAGCACGCATGTGCGCGCTTGCTTCATGCCACCCCCGCTACCAGTTCACTTGAACTGTGGCAAACTGGTAGAAACCCAACACTGATTCAGAGAGTGGTAAGGACAGCTGAGAAGATTATAGGAAGCTCCTTGTTATTCAGGATACTGCCTATAAGTGCTATGTGCCTAGAGCTCAAAGCATTGCTAGAGACCCCAAACACCCACTTCATGGTCTGGTTCTGTTGCTCCCCTCTGGGAAGAGGTTTCAAAGTTTCTAGCAGGAGTACCAGATTCTATAACAGCTTTGTTCCTTATGCCATTCATCTGGTAAATTTGCAAACTTTGTTTTTCTCACCATGTACATGTATACAAGTTAACAAGACTGTTGTTTCTCCATGTCATATAATATATGTGTATATATGCATAATTTTGTGTTTATTTATCATTTGTCATGTTTATGTTGTGTATATTGGAGGTGCAGACCATTTGAGAGCTGTATGCAACAAAATTTCATTTTAATGTATGCCGATTAATGTATTCAAAGGGAGTGTTACTTAATGTAACTTTTAATGTACATTCAAAGTGACAAATGTACATTGCAGACAAACATACCCTCAAATTATTGGTATTTTAACCAAAATACTATGAAAAATGCAGATCATGTTATCTACAGGTGAGAGAGAGAGGGAGAAGGAGGGAGGGAGAATGAATCAAGAAACAGCAAATGAGCAGGTGGGTAGAACTCCTTAAAAAGGCAGCTTAGACTAGCTTTATGTCTCGGAAAACCTTGAAATAGAATAGTTAAATGAATAGAATAGAATAGAATTCTTTATTGGCCAAGTGTGATTGGACACACAAGGAATTTGTCTTGGTGCATAC
>JANHFM010009318.1:187550-199217 GCA_032468115.1 Grayia smithii
CCTCACCTTTCCGCGTTGTCTGTCTCTCTCTCTCCCCCCCCCTCCCCCCATTACCTGCGTTGACATCGATGCATTTATGTTTAGGGACCCTTCGTTGCCCCGGGTCTTTCGTCTGGCTTCTGTTTTGTATTTTATTTTTGTTTCTGGAATTGTTTTGTCGGATGCAAATGTAAACGGGTATCTTAGGAGAAAGAGTTTGTTGGAGTGTTGCATTGCCGACAGTGGTTGTTCACATTGGAGGAGAGGACTCGTAATGGCAGCATTTGTGAGGAAAATATTCTTAGCATTGGGGAGTGCATACTTACTTACCAACTGAGTGAACCCAGGTTGTTCCATTGAAGGTCCCTTTTTGCTTAGAGTCTCTGGTATTTAAGAGATACCTAGAAATATCTTCTGTAGATTGATTATACAGTTACTTAATATATACATTTACTTAACGTTGTACAGGTGAAAAAGTTTCCAGTCTTATGTTGCTTGCTATTACTTGGCAACTCAGATATAGTAAGGATATTATTTGTGCTGAGTGAATGATTGAGTTCACAAAAGATACTGAAGATAAATATAACAAAATATTTGAAAAACTTGTAGACTAAATGCTGATACAGTGCCTGTAATATAAAGTTGCTGGGGTAGTTATTCTTTATTTATATTTCAATTAGGTTGCCAAACTTGTCAACAACTTTGAGTAGTATATGGAATGAAAAATAAAAGTATACAGCAGTGGTCTTCATCACGGGCTATATCAACTTCCAGGGTCCTTGCTACATTTCTAGGGGCCGCAGTAGGTTTTTGAGAGAGTGATTGAAACTTAATTGCCAGGCATATATGTAATTTGTGCCATAATTCACATCTTATTCTCAGTATTGATTCATTGTCTGCATAGAATTACTCGTTTTTGTTACCTATTACAAATACAAATATTTGATTTTTATACAACACAGTTTAATAAGAGGGCTAGTTTGGTTTAATGGATAAAACATCAGGCTAGAAATTGGGAGACTGTGAGTTCTAGTCCTGCCTTAGGCAGAAAGTGACTGGGCTAGTTCTAGAAAGGCAATGGCAAACTATTTCTTTAAAAAAAAGACTTGCCAAAAAAACTGCTAGAATAGGACACAGTTGAATGGAATTTAAAATTGGTTTGAATAGAAAAGTATATTTTTTCCCATCTAACAGTGACGCTGAGAGGAGTCACAAAGAGAAATGAGTCTCAAAGGATGCCCTGAATAAAAAAAGATGGCTGTTGAGCAGTAAGGAAAATAGCATTAGGGTTGTTTGAATCTCTGAAGATGGAAGGTTACTGTTTCATTAGGTCAGCATTTTGACAGAGAATTATTCCTTTTCTGGGTTCTGTCAGGTTCCTTGTTGAAGGGATGTGACTCAGAATATACAGAATATATCAACTGTCTGATATTACTAGCTGCAAATATGAATTATCTTTATTAATTACAAAAGTGTTATTAATAGTTTCTATTTAAGAATCTGTTTCAACATTTATGTAATGATGCTCTGAAATTATGCTATATTAAGCAGAAATGTGATAACTAGCTATGACTAAATGAGTTAAGTAATTTTTATATATTTCAGCTACTATCCATATTTATTAGAAATCTGTTAATTCTGAGTATGCTTTCTTAGAAGTAAATTCCATTGCATTCAATACAACATATTTTCTACAATATTTATAGGAAAATTGATCAAGTTGGCATCTCAGTGCAATAGTATTTTGTATGCGCTATTGCTATGTGTTTTTTCAGTATGTTTTTGTTCAAGGCAAAGAAGAGGAATATTTACATATTAATTAAATATAAAATGGGAAATGAACAGGGCAAGGTGCTAATATAACCACAAAGATACTATACATGTTATGACTTCAAGCTCTATTAATTCTCTCCATCAGATCAAGCTGTGATCTTTAGCAAATATCACTAGACAGTGATCAAGTAGATGAAAGTGAGTCTTAACGTTCCAAATGAATCAGAGGACACAATAGCTATGCAACTTGAAAAATAATTGGCCTGTCAGTTTGGCTAAACTTAATATAAAAATCTGTTTTTGATTAATTCATATCATTTTTAGGATCTGATTCACCATTTCAAAGTGCAGGTAGTCCCCAATTTAAAGCCCCTCATTTAATGATTGCTTGAAGTTACTATGGCACAGAAAACAATGATTTATGATTGTTTTCACACTTATAATCATGCAGCAACTCTGGTTACCCGATGATGGTTGCATTGTTCCAGGTCATGTGATCACCATTTGAAACCATTCCAGCCAGCTTCCGACAAACAAAGTCAATGGAGAAAGTCAGATTCACTTAATTATGGCATAATTCACTTAATGGCAGCGATTTGCTTAACAACTGTAACAAAAATTATAAAATGGGGCAAAACTCACTTAACAATTGCCTTACTTAACAATGGAAATTTGGGGCTGAATTTTGGCCGAAAGTTGAAGACTGTGGGTGAGCTGTGGGTTTAATCTCCTTGTTTATTAACTTGTGTTGAGTTATACCTGTGCCTGGAATGCCAATTCAGGATAATGACATTTACTTTCAATGCTTTGTGTGATATTTCCCTAAAAATGTTTGATTCTTCAATACATTTCTTTTATAAATTATATGTGTTCGCTTAGCCTTTTTTTCCCTGAATATTATCAGTTGTAGATCTAAACAGAACTTTGTGTGGATTCCTGTTCTTTGGAATTATTTTATCATAAATTAGTTCAAAAGACCCTAGCTCTGATATATAGTTGTGTATAGCACATTGTCTTGATCTTTTTGTAATCCATCATTCGATAGCTGTTGTTTTAAAACTTTGGAAAAAAGGAATTAAATATGAATTTTCCTTTAAATTAAGCAAAAAAAGTATGTTGTTCAATTACATTTATTTTTAGAAACATGGATTTTAATACTAATATTTTTCAAACATTTTCTCATTAGATTTATTTCCAGAGTTGAAGAAGTTTTGAATGACTGGAAACTTACTAACATTTCTTCAGGCAAGCCTTTAGAAAAGGTAAGGATGTTTGCTTTGGAATTATTTAGAGGCCAATGTAAACATAAGAAAAAGTAAATCACAGTGAGTCAACATGTGAAAATACAGTGTGGCCTTAATTTAAATTAGAAAAATAATTGTAGTTGCTAGTTCACTAGTTAAGAATATTCTGTGATTATTTCTAGTAAAAAGGCATTGTTGTTTCACATAATCTAAATATATTTTTATTACTGAATGATAAAGATGTCATTTTTATAAGATAATAACATATAAAGCAATTATTTTATTAGGTCTCTTTCAGATTCATTAAACACCAAAAATGGAATGCTATTTCTAAGTGTCAGGCAAGCATATGCATATTTGTGAAGTCATTAGGAGCTGAGTTAGTTCCAGTTCAGTTGATTGCTCTGAATGTTTTGAGGAGTTATACAAGGGAAAATAGAATAATCAGCTTTTAATTTATACTAATAATCTTTTTTGTTCTTCTGCCTTTGAGCTATGATTGTTTTTATGAAACATTTTAAGAAAAGTTTTTATTTTTTAAATAATTGATTTATATCTACTTTGATTTAAAAATGAAACAAAAGTACTAATGAATAGGTTAGGAAGAAAGAGCCAGTGGAGGTTCAAAGGAATGAAATTATATTTCTACTTTGTTAAATTTTTCAGAATTTTTATATGAATAAACATAAAAATGCTTTTTGGAGTAGCAGTGGATTTTTACTATGGTATTTTCTATGAAATGTGATTAAAAGTATTTCAAATAACTTTTCTGATCACGTAATTATGTCTGATATATAGGGTGTATATACCACCGAAACATGGGAAGAGAAATCTGATGAAATTACTTTTGCTGATTTTCGATTCTCCGTGACGCATCATTATCTAGTCCAAAAATCAACTGATAAAAATGCAAAAGATGAACTAGTAGAAGGTGGGTACATTTTTAAGTAATGAAAAAAATCTTTAGCTCATAGCATCTATTTTTTATTTATTAAATTTATATGCTACCTATCTCATTGTCAAGTGACTGGCTAGCCCAGAACATCACTTTTTAATGTGATACACTGTGAAGTTAGTATTTATGGACAATGTTATACTCTTAATTAATTACATATTTGAAAGCTTGCTCATTAAAGGAGCATACAGATATATGGTAACATTTTTAAAAAGAAGATATCAACTTCCATTTTCATTAGACAATTGAAGAGGAAAATATATAGGTTGATAAGAACTGATTTGATGTAGTTTGGTACCAGTTGGCACAAAGTCAACTGGATGACCTTGAGCCAGTTACTCTCAGCCCTAGGAAGTAGCTATGGCAAACCATTTCCAAAATCTTACCTTAAAAAATGCAAGGACTTGTCCAGGGACTGACTGACTCAAAGGACCAAAATCAAAACCAAGGGCTGATATGCTTGTTTTTTTATTTAGTAGTTGTAGAAGTGAATTTACGAGGACAACTAGTATTTACAATTGTACAATAATTAAACTGATTGATGTCTTATTAAATTTAATTAAAAGTGTTTATTTATTTGGACTAAAAATCAAATTACCCATGTTGGCTATTTAATCAAAACCTTTGTTCTGGTTGAAACTTTAAAGACTTAATTGTTTCATCTTTAATGGTTTAACAGATGCTCTTCCTGTTGCTATGCAAGATCTTCTATGCATGAACAATGATTTCCCTCCTAGAGCTCACTGTCTAGTAAGATGGTATGTCTGTTATTTAAAATCTTACATTTTAATTTAAGAAATTGTAAGAATTTTTAATTATGATTAAATAATACATTTCATAGACTATTTTTGCCACAAAATGTAAGGTATCAAAAAGAATATTGTTAACATAGTGGTTTTGCCTGATGTTAGATCATGTTAAATTTTTAATGGAGCTTAGCAGAGAGACCATTGTTTTAATATTTAAATAATAATGAGAGATAGATGTATCTTAATCCTCTTAATCTTTGAATTCTAAATTTAGTGGAATATTTCATTTGTTTTAGGTATGGCTTGCGTGAACTTGTAGTTATTGCACCAGCAGCAAACAATGAGGCAGTTCTTAGTGAATCCAAATGTAATCTCCTTCTGAGTTCAGTTTCTATTGCATTGGGCAACACAGGCTGGTAAGTAAAGTTTTACCAATAGAAGAGAATATTTGTAGCTCAGAGTTGAACTGTGGAGTCCTTGGTGCTCTCTGAGATTGGTTGTTTTTGTGCAGATGTTTCATTATCCAGCTAAATAACATCTTCAGTGCTGGAAGGGAACGGGACTACACCTCTGATTATATGCAGTAGTAAAATTAAGTTTTATAGTCCTGCATTATCTGTTGTAGCAAAGTAGGTGCACATGAAGAACCTTGTTTTACTAGCTTGCAGAAACAAGACAAGATGTTAACAGAAAGCAAAAAAAAATAAAAATAGAAATTATATAAAGTTGCTTCTTTGCTGAGTTTTCAATATGTTTTTTTCCCTCAAACTCTACATTAGTGATTTTAATCAGTTTAGTCCTCCAAGAGTACAATCTTTATTTGAAAACATTTTCAATAATTTTCAGCCAGGTGCCAGTATTTGTGCAAATTCATCACAGACACCGGAAAATGTATGTTGGGGAGTGTCAAGGTCCTGGAGTCAGAACTGACTTTGAAATGGTTCATCTTCGCAAAGTACCCAGTCAGTATGGTCACTTATCTGGATTGTTGGATATCTTCAAATCTAAGATTGTGAGTATAGTTTGTGTATGCACATGGTAGGTGCATGAAGACATCACAAATGATTTTCCCAAAAGTAGCAAGTGCAGTAACTCTTATGTTACAGTTCTCAACTTACAACCACAACCTCTACGACCAGAAAATAAGTATTGTGTTCATTAAGTGAGGCACCATCTGACTGTACCTTTTTTGGCCATGGTTGTTAAGTGAGATATCACTTGACCACAACTTGCAACCTTCTGCCAGCTTCCCTGTTGACTTTGCTTGTCAGAAGCCAGATAGGAAGGTCAGAAATTAGTTACCATGTGATTGCAGGATGCTGAAACTATTGTAAGTGTGAGCTGGTTGCTGAGCACTTGGATCACTATCATGTGATCTGATGGTTGTAAATGCAAGGATTGATTGTATGTTGCTTTTCCAGGACAGTAGCAACTGTAAACAGTTCTTAAATGAATGTTCATTAAGCAAGGACTACTTTGGGCCATTTTAGGTGAGGTTACTCAGAAATGCCATGCAGATTAAACATTTTTGAAGATTGTACTATATCATGTACCATTTATAATTTATTCAGTTTAGTTTTCCTTAATTTTTATTCCTACACTTTTTGATCTAATTAAATATGAACAATATAAGTGGGGAAAGGTTTCAAGAATGCCTAATGTTTTGGACCTCATATTTTTTGTGATTATTCTTATTGGTATGTTTTCCAGGGCTGCCCGTTAACTCCACTGCCTGCAATTAATATAAGTATTAGGCTTACATATATACTTCAAGATTGGCAGCAGTATTTCTGGCCTCAACAACCTCCAGGTAGGAAACCAATTTATTTCTATTGTAATTTCATGTTGTGGAATTTAGTACAAAAGTAGATCAGAACCAAAGAAATATGCAACAAGAATTCTTTTCTTCTTTCCCCTGTTCTTTTATAGGACAAATACATTAAAAGTTTAATGTATATTAAATATTATGTGACAGCTGCTTTGAGGCTAGGGTAAGGGGGAAAAAGACTTTTGTTCCTCACTGTAAAACATGATAGCAAAAGAATTATTTTATTTGTAGGGTCCTTGAGTCTTTTCTTGCAGACCTAGGTAGGTAAACTAGGTAGATGTTACTTAGTTTGATAATGAAACGTCTGCAAGAAACTCAGAGAACACCAAGGATTCCACAATTCACCCTTGAGCTACAAATATTTTCTTCTATAATTTTTTTGGCTTTTTTGCAGTTTTTTGGTTATTTTTCTTATTTTTTATGATATTTTTAGCGTTGTGACATTTACTTCTGATGTTTGGCAGAAACCACCTATTAGGCAAAATTTATTTGCCTAATGACCATTGCAAAATAATATGAAAAATATTCCAATTATGCTCATAAATTGAGGATTATCTGTAAAATCAAGTCTTCATGCATTAACATTAACAGGTTACCACAAGTATTGGGATTCCTCTTCATTCTTTGTAATAGATTTAGTTGCTCAAGAATCTTGTTATACTGATACAGGTTGTCCTCAACTTACAACAGTTCATTTAGAGACTGTTTGAAGTTACAACAGCACTGAAAAAAGTGACATCATTTTTCACTTGACCTTTGCACTTGGCAACTGGCATGTATTTATGATATTTGCAGTGTTCTGGGGTCACATGATCCCTTTTTGCGACCTTCTGACAAGGAAAGTTAATGAGGAAGCCAGATTCATTTAATAACCATGTTACTAACTTAACTGCAGTGATTCACTTAACAAGTGGCAAGAAAGGTCATAAAAGGGGCAAAATTCACTTAACTGTTTCACTTTACAGCAAATTTTGGGCTCAATTGTGGTCGTAAGTCAAGCACTATCTGCACATATTTTCTACTACCATCTCCATAATGCTAATGATTGCAAACTGAAGAATCTGAACCTTTTTCAAGAAGAGCTTGTGTAGAAATTGTATGAATTTTTTTTAATCTCTTCACCTCACTATCCCTCATGAAAGGTGAGATCAACATTAAGCAGAAGATTAAACTTTTGTGTCTAAGATGATCTTTCTGGTTTATTGTGCCAATATCATCCTTTCCTCAGATGGTAGGAATTAGAATATATATTTAATGTGGAATAATATCACAAAATATTTATAACATGTATGTATGTTTAACTATATGAACTAACAATTACTAACAATTACTAAACATAACTATGTTTTGCCAATAGATATAGATGCTTTAATTGGAGGTGAAGTTGGAGGCGTAGAATTTGGAAAGTTACCTTTTGGTGCCTGTGAGGATCCTATTAGGTAAGAAGTTTTTTTTATTATTATTATTATTTCAGACGTCTTTTTAACAAAACTATTGCTTATGCAACTACATTGTGTAACATATAAATAAGGTGTTTGATAAGTCTTGCTATCCATGTATTAAAGTTACCAGATCTATTTTTTCTGTAAACTCACTGTTAGAGAACACAATATTATGGCAATGAATAGGCATGTGTAACTTTTCTTTAAAATTATTCAGTGAGTGATAGGAATATATTGGGTCTCCGCTGCATATTTTAAGAAATAAACATTGCTATGTATAAAATAGTAAGTTTGAATTTCCATAGGTAGTTAAAAACTGAATTATAAGCAGTCATTTGCTTATCTTTGGTATAACGAATGGGAATATGCCTTTTTTTCAGTCACTCATTCTAGTGATGGACAGTCTTTTGGCGCTAAAGACCATACTTAATAATTAGGAGGTTTAATAGGTGGCTGCAGCTATGTCACACATAAATCAGGGATTTATGCTAAGTCATGCTAAGTGTAGTTTAGGCTTATATATATTTCTTTCCCAAAGTGATGCAAAATCACACCATCAAGTTCAGGCAATCTTTGATCATTGAATAGTTTTGGTCTTGAGATACCCTCATGAGTAACTTCCTGTTTCTGCAAGTCTTAAGTTTGGATCCATGCTAATACTTGTTTTGTTATAATTTCAAAACTTCTTATAAAAGTAATGCTTCTACTTCCAGTGAACTCCATTTAGCAGCTATATGGCCCCATTTAACAGAGGGCATAATTGTGGACAATGATGTTTATTCGTAAGTACATACTTTTGTATTTGATTAGATTTTATAGTTCAGAATTCCAGAACTCTATTTTAGACTTTTCCATTTCCCATACAATAAATATAATTAAAATTGTATTTAAGTTTTCAATTGTTTACAACAAGGCTTCCTATAGAATGAACATTGTAGTAATGTTTGTAATAATATTTGTAATTGATTACAATAATAATTGTAATTGATGTTGCTAATGTGAATGTACATCCATTTAATAAGAGATGCAGTTGAATCCATTCACTCTGAATAAAGTGCACTATGCAGTAATACTTTTTTCTTATGTGAATGTTTTTGTTTGAAATAATCTAATGGAAACAAAGCAGAAAGCAGTGATCAGTGGTGATCTAACATCTGCATAAAAACCTTGAAAGAGAACTTGCTGTACTTCAAGCAGTCTATTCTGGAATGACTTATATACCAACATTAAGTTCTTCCCAATACTTAGGAATTGTTTTTTCTTTTAGGAAAAGTTTGGCAGTTTCAGAATTAAGTGGTGGCTGCTTTTCAAGACTTTGTTCTAAGAAACTGAGCTAGAATCACAAGAAAAGCAGCATAGAGTGTGAGCCTTCCCATACCCTGGAATTAGGGAATGATTTCCAGGTGAGGCATCCCCTGGAAAGTCAAATAGTGGCAGTAGGAACTACCAAGTTGCTACCCTCAGAGAAATTGAAACAGGAGTGAAGACCCAAGGAGCTCCTGGGAATGAAGATTTGGGTCCTTTTATTTACCATCTTGAGGGCCTCAGAAATCCACTACATACAGTGAGACTAATACGCTAATTTGAATAATTAACATGGGGGAAATTTTCAGAAAATGCTCTAATTCAAAATTGTCTAGACAAGCCATTGCATCATTTAGATTATAAAAACAACCACATTAGTGAAAAATGGCAGAGAGCCTACCTAAAATATGGGGAATGGGGTTTATTTTATTTTGTCAGAGTATGCTAAAGATCATTATCAAAACTCAGTGTTTTTATTCAAACACTGCTTTTCAGTGTTTGGGTGAAACAAAGTTAACATATTTTTTGTTTTGTTTTTAAAGAGACCTGGATCCTGCTCAAGCACCTCAGTGGTCTGTGAGAGTCAGAAAAGCTGAGAATCCACAGTGCTTACTGAGTAAGCATTTTCTAGCTTTATTCTATCCTTTGCCTTTTTTTCTTTCAAATTACTGGTAGACCTTGATTTAAAACAGTTCATTTAATGACTATTCGAAGTTACAGTGGCATTGAAAAAACTGACTTACGACCATTTTTCACACAACTGTTGCAGTGTCCCCATGGTCACATGATCAAAATTTGGATACTTGGCAACTGGCTCATTTATATGACAATGGCAGTGTCCTGAGGGGATCACAGCGCTGCCACCTGAAAATGCTTTCCTCCCCGATCCACACAGAAGAAAGCAGCAGCCATCAGAACTGCTGGAGCTGCTTCCAGGCAGACCCTGGGAGGACTTGGAGCTCTCAGTGGCTAAAGGGAAAGAAGAAAACTCTGTGAGAAGATACACATTCCTGTTGCTAGAAGATGGGGAGAAGGCCTGCTTCTCCTGCAGTCCTGTCGTGTGTCCCCCCTGCTCCCCGTCCTTGTGCCTTCCCTTGCGCCTGCAGTCCTCCCTCCTCACTGAGGAGCTGGAGGGCGACGTGAAGGAGAAATATCTCATCTCCCCACTCCTAGGCCTTTTGACCACCCGAAACAGATCAACGCCACCTCTGCAGTGGCCGGCTGCTGCGTTCTCCCAGAATCATTTATCAAGAAATCAGAAAAGCACAATGCAGTTCAGTTTAAGAGAACAAGGGGAGGGAACCAACCTCAACCGCAGATGCGGTTCCCTCTGGGAACGAAGACCGTTTGGGAGGAGAAGGTGGCTGAGGAGGGAGGAGTGAAGGCGCAAGAATGAGGGGGTGGGAGACTTCAGGAGAATGTTGTGGTCCACAGGCAGCCTGCGGAGCTGGCAGCAGAGTCAAACAGTGAGGAGGCTGGGGAGGAACATGGGCCAGTCCTGGAGTCTGGGGAAGGCTTGGACGAGGGCTTTGTGTTGGAGGCAGAGATGAGGCCAGGGCCATCTGGGAGTTATGTGCCGACTCCAAAGCCTCCAGAGTCTGATGTCAGTGAGGCATAGGAACGGGGGAGCCTGTTCCAGTGCGCGCATGTGCAGAGCTGCCAGAACACAAGAACAGTTAAGACAAAAGGGGCGACCCGGGAGTAAGACTTGGAGATGATTGGCCACTCCCATAAGATAAAGGAGGAGCAACGGCACGTAAGCCTTTGCAGGAAGCAACTTTGTTCGTGCTGGTTGGTTTAAATTCTGAAGCTCCGTTTTTACTCTATGCTCCTTGTGGCCTTGCAAAGCTAATTGCCAATTAGGTCTTTGGCAGTGTGTCAAGGGAGATAAAGGTGAGTGCTTATCAGCCTTATCGCGAAAGACTGTGACAGACTTCAGTCAGATTCTTTACAAACAATTTGTGACTCATCATGGGCTGGGAATGAACAAAATTCACAGCCATTGAAATAAAAAGAGGGTTTTGGGGACTAATTGCGTGCTTTTTATTGTCTCAGGAAGCCTAGGTCAGAGAAGCAGCCCTTCTCCCCATCTTCCAGCAACAAGAGTGTGTGTCTTCTCAACATGCACAGAGTTTTTTTCTTCTTCCCTAGCCATCAAGAGCTCCGAGTCCTTCCAGGATCTGCCTGGAAGCGGCTCCACCAGTACTGTCAGCTGCCTTCCCAACTTGTGCTAGGACTGGAGATCCCCACTCCCTACAACAGCAGACTTCTCCTTAACCTCCCACGATTTCTGTCTCCATGGCTCCTGCGCGACATAGGGTGAGGGTGGTCCGTGCAGACCACCTGCAGGTTTCGGGTATGCTGAGTGGGCTTGCATCTTCAAGGAACTGGT
>JANHFM010009318.1:220210-231574 GCA_032468115.1 Grayia smithii
AAAAGCCCTCTGCACATGCGCAAAGCACTTACACCTCGGGCAAAAAAGAAGAAAAAAACTGGTATGGGGGAAAAATGGGGGGGCGGGGGGGGCTCAGCTCCCAGCTGCGGAGAACCGGTTCGGTGACGTCACATCGTCACCGCTACCGGATCGCGCGAACCGGGCCGAACTGGGAGCAACCCACCACTGATGTAGGACTTTAAAGCTAACAACCAGAACCATGAATTGCACCTGAAAACACACCAATAACCAATGAATCTCACACAAAAGTGGTGCTATGTGTGCTGTATATCTGGCACCATTTACCACCCGCATAGCCACATTGGGCATCAGTTAAAATTTCCAAATGCTCTTCAGAGGCAGCTCCACATAAATCATGTTAAAATAGTCTAAACGAGAGGTCACAAGGGCATGAGTTACTCTGAGCAGAGTCTCCCGGTTCAGTATAGGTACAACTGGCGCATCACCCAAAGGTGTGCAAAGACCCTCCTAACCATGGTTGCAACCTGCTCTTTTGAGCAGAAGCTGTGAGTTTAGGAGGACCCCAGATTGTGCACCTGGTATTTTGGGGTAGGAGGATCCTCCAGAAGTAGAGATGGAAGAAACTTTTCTTCAAATATCCATAGCTTTCTGTCTTGGTAGGGTCACAGCTTATTCCGCCTCAATCCGGTCCGCCAGATATTAGGATAGGGTGTCTGTAACTCAAGGGCCTAGGCAAAAGTTCTAAAGCTGGGTTTCATCTGCATATTGATATCTCACCCCAAAATGGCAAACATAATCCTTCCACCCATTCTCCTAGTAGCATTTCACTATCCAATTTGACTTTTCGCAGCAGGACCAGAAGGGGTGATAAGACTACCAAAAATGTCAAGTAGAGCAATTGGGAAATGCAAACCTTGTGAAGGAAACCTTCCACTATTGTTGGGAAAAGCATTTACTGTTGATTTCTTTTTCAACAATTCAGAAAGCATTTTGGATACAAAGACATTTTAAAAAGAAGAAAGATTGTCAGTTCATTTAGCATCATCATGACGAAAGCACAATATAACAGCTTGAAATGTAATACTTAGACTAGAGTAGAGAAGAGGCTAGCAGCACACACCGTTTGGTACTGGTGAGTTTGGCTTGTTGTTTAGACAGTATTTCTTCAGCAGCAAGAACAGGATTAGAAAAAATCTGGCCACTTTTTCTGATAATTCTCTGTCTCATGGCTGTTAGACTATCCCATTCTCTCACAAACCTCAGTATCTAGAAAAGAATTGTTATTCCTAGTAATTATTCATTAAAACTGTGAAGATTTTATTTTGAAACATACACTCAATAGAGAATAGGAGGTTTTAAAATCATTTAAACTAATGACGTGCTCTTTATGTCATTTACCTGTACAAACATTCAACTATTTGAAAGATAAATGAAGTTTTCCTTAATATAACAGCAACCTCAGTATTGATGGGATATGGAACCCCAGAAGCAGAGGAGAACTCAGTAACATCCAATCTCTGTAAATCAGCAAATGCCTAATGAGCCAGCCCTCACCTCCACTATTGCATCACAAATCACAGCAAAGAGAAAGACAAGCAGGTGAGCATTAGTGTAGCTTCGAAGAGAAATTGGCCATGGAACTTAAATCCTCTTGATAAATTTCTTTTCCCATCCATTTCAATCAGCATGCTAAGAACTATGCTTGTCAACAATTGGGCAGCCATAGATTATCCTGCCTTGACTGTTCTAGAGGTTAGCAAATGTATACATTCATTCAATCACGGATCTAGATATATAGCCCAGTGGGTCAATATTGGGTGACAAGCAAGAATTTGTCTGCTCAAATTCTGTCTTTCTCAAACATTTATTATACTAGGTGACATTAAGCAAACCATTTTCTCAGCCTCAGTCTCTTCAACTAGAAATGATCTTCCATTATAAGGCTGTGAGCCTTGTATGCACTGTACAAATGTTCGTGTTTGCATTTAGCAGAAAGACTCCTGTGTATTTCTAGTGTGTCTTTGACACCTCTGAAAGTAACAAAAGCTTTATCGTTCTTATACATACATACACTTGGTCATAAAATATTAATTGGCACCTATTATTTTATATTTTGCTTTGTAATACAGGAGCAGCTGATGACTGCAGCAATCAACACTTCTGTATTTTCAGATGTTCTTGCAATATGAAGGGAGGAAAAAATCCAGTAGTGCCTCATTAGGGTTTTCAGAAACAAATATTTGTAAGTTTTTGTATGCTCTGCAAGATTCAAAAAGCCGAACAATTAATTACATCAATTAAATCAATGCAATTGTGTAGTAAAGCATATGTGACAATAAGGAGGAAGCTCAGCAAATGGTTCAACATCAAGCATGAAGTAAGACATAGGATATTTGGTGTTCTTTTAATTGATTGATGGAGGGATGGATAAATTATAAGGAAATATTGAGATAGTGGCCGGGGACACCAATGTGCAGGCAGTTATGCATGCAGATATTGTTGTCATATTGGATAAGAACGTGAATAATTTTGCAAAACAATACGGGACAGCGTGTAGCACTGATGTGTACAAATCTGACCATTAGTTTATCAAAGAGCAAGGTAATTTGTTTGACAGGGGAAATCAAATGAAAAATTGCAAGTTATATGTAAATGGATAAAAGCTAAAGTAGTAAAGTAAATAAATTTGTGTACTTTTACAGCATATCAGAAAAATAGGGAAATGGAATTTTCAAGCTATACCTAAGCTGGTAGAAAGGTAATGGGTAATAAATACATAGTCTATCATGGGAATGTTTGTCAAAAGAAGTAAAAGAAGCAAAAAGGAAAGAAGCTATGTATAAGAGTGTGCTTCTGTCTGTTCTCTTAAATGAAAATGTCAGTATTTCAGGAAAAGCATTGAAGTTGAATATAATGCAAACAGGTTACAAGAATCAAGGAAAGACAGATGATAATAAATGTGGAACTAACGCAAAAGTGAGTGATAAGTACTAAAGGAATACATCAAAGTGGTTTGTACATACAGAGAGAATGAAATAGGCTTGAATTATTAAACAAATACAGGAAGGAAGAGTGAATGTGAAGAGGTGAAGAAGGCTGAGAAGTTGTAGCTGAATGGATGAAATCCTAAAAAAAGACAGAGGTGAAAAATTTAAAGCTACTAAAACAATTTGGCATAGGAATGTGGTGGAAACAGTTAATGGTGGTAGTATAAACAAAATTCAGTTTTATTTTCATTCCTTTTCTTAACTTATGCTTGTATATGCCTTTGCTTACTCCTCTTATAGGTATCAACGTTATGATTATTATTACTCTGTTGCTTTGCATGTACACTGAGAGCTTCTGCAGTGGAGACAAATTCCTTGTGACTAATCAGATGGCCAAATAAAGTATTCCATTCCTGTTCCTATTCCCTATTCCATTCCATTCTATATAATTTCTTCCTCTTCTTCTGGGCCTTGCACAATGTTACTTACCATGAAAGGGAAAAGCATGAGTATTATGAGTATATATGAAATTAAGCAATTTACTCCTTGTACAGAGAATATATGGAGTGTTTTTCTCCCCAAAAAAGGAATAGGTAAACAAAAACAACACTTACAAATCAATTTAGGTCAATATGGTCAAAATATATACTTTGGGGTTTATTTGTAGCTTTATCAAGAATTACGGAATTAAACTTACCAGTGTACGGTTCTGTTTTTGTTGAAAACATGCTGGTAAATCTTCCCAGTTGCCTACTTTTATATCAAGTGGAATGAAATTGCAATTGAGAGACTCTCCATCCTGGATAATCAAATAACAGACACTTAGTATCTTAGATCAGGAAGTTATTCAGTCTGCTAATGGTTTCAAGGAAGAACTAGTTATTTCCATGTAAGTGAAGTGCCTATCTGTCACATGGATTACATCTCTGAGTACACATTACTTCTCTATGTAAGAGGCAATGTGAAAACTTGTAGAATAGGGACTTCTTGTTATGCATGCCACTTTTTGTACTCAGCACAGTTCACATTAAAGCATCTCATTTCCCCAGAGACATAGTAAAATTGAGATTAATATCATTTGATCAGAAGTGGGACACAAGGATATCTATGATAGATGTCATAGTTAAGTAACTGGTTCTTTGGTTGGAATTTATAATTCACACATGGATGACCTACTTTATTACTTGGAGAAGGGTGTGAAAATCATATGCTGGTTGAATAAAGTTTTCTAAAGATTGTTTACTAGGTGACTGAAACCATGTAGCTTCCTGACACAAAAGGAGGCCACAAAGGAAACTAGAAATCTTCTCGTAGAATTGGTACTGATCTACAGGACTGTTGTTTGCCAACTCATAAAAAAACTATCTTTTTAGACACAACTCAAATTTGTAGATTAGCTTTCAAAGAACAGGATTTACAAATCTTGCAGCTTGTAATTCTGGGTCTTCCACTAGCTAAGATGGGTGGACTTCCAGCATTAAGAAACCGCACCATTTAAGAAACTTGCTCGTTATAGAAATGGGATAATACAAATAATAATTAGGTAGTTGGTTTCTGAACTGAGAATCTGGCAACAAAATAAATGGAGAAACCAATTGTATCAAGATCTTAAGAGACATTGAATGTTGCCTTTTGCAAATTCAGTCTGAATATTACATAATGATAAGGTAGCTCTACTACACTGACAACAGAATGGGGACATGGGAAAATTTGAAGATAGTGTCTGTGAAGAAAACAGCAATCCTAGAGTGACTGGTAATGTAGGGATGTAGCTTAAAATCTGCTTTGAAGAGACCAAAATATCTCTTCCCAGGTCAGAGATGTCCTGAGGACATGATAGTAACATCATAGGAAGGTGCTGCTTATGGGACTATTCCAAGCAACAACTAACTCAGCTAGATTGAAAATTACATTATCTAGAGGGTGGAAAGCCAGTACTCCTAGTGGATTGTATTGCCATAACATGGAATGATCCAGGAATTGTACACTAACTGAACTGGGATAGTAATATAGTTGATACTGCACTATCCAGTGGTCAATCTTAAAAGAGAATGACTCGGTGAGAAGCCACAGAACTGATAGAAACTAGAAAAAGGTGTTCCCAACAGCAAAAAAATAAGATGCTTATGCAACTTCTCTCCTCAGTTTCCATCAACCCCTTTTAACTTATCTCCCTCAAAACTCAGCCTCTTTGATGCAATTCCATTCAACAACCTATAGTTTTATAGTCCTTCAAGAATGCTTTTTTAGAGGGCGTAGAAAAGTCATGAGCAAAAGAAATAGAAACTATTGTACCAATCAGAATTCTACATGTGCTTCTTTGAATCCAAAATTAATTTCCCACCTTTGTGTAGACATGAATTCGGTCAGTATTCCTACTTGCACAGAACATTAGACTATGATATGTTAGGATGGATTCCAAATCGTTTGAATACTCTATAAATAAAAATGATTTGAGTTTTATTACAAAATAATTTCACTTTCATCTCTTCATAACAATTATGATAATGGACATGCCATCGCACAAGCACGTTCCACCTGATTTACCAGGAAATTTCCTAGGAAGCAACTACATCCTTAGATTCTACTTAGTCTGTTGTGGCACAGGGGTTATTTAGTACTTGATAGATTTATGTAACCTGGTGATTCAATCTATAACTGCAGTGCTTACAACCAAAGTTCCAGCCTCAATGATAGTTGTAAGGCAAGGACTACTGTATCTAAAACAACTTAAATGAGGCCTAACTCTCACCAAAATCATATGAGAAAAACATTTGAGGAAGTACCTTTATATTATGTGGCCAATGTTGGATCTTTTCATTTACTCAAGAAATAAGGATAATAGTAATTTGTTTTTTTTTAATGACTTGAACTCCATGGACAAGTTATTGCCATTTTCATGGTAACATTTTAAGAAATTGTTTGCTGCTGCCTTCTTCCTAGCATTGAGGGATAAGTAACTGGTCCAAAATCACCTACTCCCTGCCTAAGGCAGAACTAGAATTCAAGAATCTCCTGGTTTCTACCGCAGTTACTTTAACGAATAAGTTAAACTGGCTCTCACTTTTAATTTAGCAGATGAATATTCTGTGATATTTTTTAAAGTGTAATCTTACAATAGACAGACAACTATGTTAATCAAGTTAATTTTGGTAAACAAATAAGATTTTTCCAATAGGACATTTTCTTGCATTGTCTAAATTCCCAAAATGCAAACTATAGCCCTGCAATCGTCTCCAAAATGTACTGAGGGCATCTGGTAAGTCTTTCTAAGCACTGTGTTCAATAAGAGGAAAGGAAGAACCAACAAGTGTTTACATTATTCTTTGTAGAGTTTTGTGTTCTGATGTTGAACAACCTGACTTCAACTACTATACCAAGTCTCCCCCTTCCTCTCATTCCCCTACATTCTGCACTGCCACTCCATATTGGCTCCAAACTCTTAGACTAGATAGAAATTTTCTCACCACTTAAACATTTTGCAAATGTTACACATATAGATCTCTGTGGGAAAAGCTGATAATTCTCAAACTTCTAGATTTACATGTTCATGAACATGTAATTAATGCCAGAAGGAAGACAATATTTTTTACCTTCTTTGAGTTCTTGCTTGTAGCAATCCAATTTTTTATTAGTTTCTTCCGTTGTCATCTCAATACCATCAAGTTGTATGTTGTTTTTGATTGCATTTCCATCTTCACTTTCAGCAGAGAGAAAACCAATTTGACTTTCCTTTTGTATAACTATGAGTGTTAAAAAGTAAGAAGGAATAACAATTATATAATATGTTGTTGGGAAAGGTACATTTCTATTATAAAGTCTATTACTTAGTTCTCAAGAGTAGCAGTTAATTGTAGTTAACCATAAGTATTTACAAAGATGATTCTCAAATTAAAGAAGAACAAGATATGTGCCTGCAAAATTACTTCTCTTATGTTCATACACAGTGACTATGGGTACAAAAATAACAGCATAGGTACCAAATGTCTAGCAATTTTTTAAATAGTTTATTAAAAAAATTAAAAGAACAAAATAAAAAGCTATATAAAATAAAAAGGCTGATAGAGTGGAAAAAAAAGTTTTCCATTATAATAAAATTTGAAATATTTCACTTCATTAATTGTCTAGAATTATTTATTATGCCACATTAAAATATAACTAGAGTCCAATAACACTTTAAGTGTATTAATATTGATATCTTCACTATTTATAAGTATTAAAAGAAAAAAATTTAAAAAAGCAAAAGTATAAGAAAAACGTGACAAAAAAAGGTGAGAAAAACTATAAACTACTTCGTTTAAATTGACTTCCATTGTATCCATTTATTAATTATATCAATATATTTGTAAAGACTGCAACTGTTTCTAATTACTTTCTTTACATCTATTATTACCTCTGTAGCATCTAGCAATACTATGCTTTGGTACTACCACAGATTTAACACTTGGATAAATAACTATTGCATATGCTAAATGAAGGAAATGCCTACATATACATCTCCTTGTCCAAATCTCCAAAATTAGCATAGAACTTTTTAAATGTCACAGACAGGATAATTATAGAATATTTGCAAAATATTCATATTAGCATTTTTTTCCTTATAACAACCCTGTAATCATCAGGGTGGAGTCAGGGTGACTGAATGGAGTTAAGCACTTACCGGCCAGATTGCCTTCCTGATGCCTACAAGGAGTTCACAGCAGATATTTTCTCATCATGCTGAGAGAGAAATATCTGCCACTACCTAGGATCGAACTCACAGCCTTCTGATTGTGAGGTGAGAGCTCCACCTCTAGACCACTACGCCGCTCATTAGCTATACTTTGATAAACTTAAATGTAATTATTTTAGATTTCAATTCAACTGAATTTAGCTTCTGTTCTGTCCCACATTTTTCCTACTAGCAACACTTCCTTTCAGGTATCTCAGGTCAAACATGGCCTACATCCTACATCCTTGGGGATGAAATAAGATCTATCCTTCAACTGAGTTTTCCTACTGCTGCTTTCTTTCAAGACTCTATGTATATTACTCAGGGAGGGGAGGGAGGAATATCATAGATGCACTAATAAAGGCTAACAAAGTTGCTTCTTTTAATATGTCTAACAATAAGATATCATACAAATTAAATTTATACCATGGACAATTACATTTATTTCTGTAAACCCTTAATTTATGCAATATTACACTCTTTTAGGCCCAACTGCTAATATCTGCTTTTAGCATTAAACATTAGGATATTTTTGTATATGTGCTATAATACAAACAGACTAAGAAGATGTGTTAAAACAATGAAAAAATATTCTAACAGAAGCAAATATTTTTACTCACTATTCTTTCTGCGAGGAGATTCACACATTTCACAATAAGGTAACAATGAACTATTACTGTAAGTGCAAAGACTGCAAGGCCAGATTACTTCAGAGGCAAATGCTTTCGTTGACTCAGGTAAAAGGATATACTCATCCTCCTGGGAAGCTGCTTCTGAAAATGAATTGTTTCTTTTTCTAAATAAACATTTTCCCTTATTAGGAACAAGCTTGGGTGTAGATGGATCTACAGGCCTTGGTCTCTTTGCGTCTCTGCGAAGCTCATCTAGATCCTCTGGCCCCTGGGGATCTATGTTTCTGCCACTTTCCAGATCTTTTTCCTCCGAGGCTTGGAAAGAATTTGAACTCAAACATGGAGATGCATTATAACAGGAATCAATTTTTCGCTTTTTCTTCATCTCTGGTTTTGGCGAAAAGAAGTCACGAATATCCTGTTGCTTCTCCTTTTCAAACTAGGATGGAAGACCCAACAATCATTACTTTGCTTAAGACAAAGATGCCCCTTCATTACCTATTACTATCATTACCAAGCATTTCCTATTTCAATCTCACTGTTTTGGAAATAGGTAGTCCTTGACCTATGACTGGTCACTTAACAACTATTCAAAGTTATGACAAACTTGAAAAAAGTTACTTATGATTGGTCCTTGAAATTACAAATGTCACATAACCTCTATGCTCACATAATCACATTTCAGGTGTTTAGCAACTGACTCACATTTACTGTAATTTAATGTACTGTAGTCACAATCATGTTTTGTGATTTTTGCCATTATCCAGCAAAAAAAACCTCCCATTGAGTAAGCTGGATTTAGATTTACAACCAAATGATTCACTTAATGATTGTTGTAAAAATGGTCATAAAATTGAATTAGGTCATGTGGTGACTTGACTTATGACCACACTGACTTACAACCAAAATTCCAGGCTCAATTGTGATCGTAAGTCTGTAGTTTGAATTTTAACAGGCAATTTGACATATTAAGGAAAAAAAGTAATATTCTATATTTTACAATATAGAAATTCATTAGTATTAACATTCTGTCAACATTATTCAAATTATTTTTTTTTAAAGTTGGGAGTATTGCACATAGTTTTTAAACAAAATTGGTATGCAAGATTTTGCATCAGTATTACTTACTCCAGACTTAAATAACTTTCACAAAATGAACTATTAATACTAATATTTTGACATTTAAACAAATATCGCAAAATGAACTATCAATGCTAATATTTTGACATTTAAATAAATGAATGAACAAAATGAACTACTAATATTTTGGCAAGTAAATTTCACAAAATGAACTATTAATATTTTGGCAAGTAAATTTCACAAAATGAACTATTAATATTAATGTTTTGGTCAAATAACATACATTTAACTCATTTTAATCTTTGCTGTAGTTAGAACAATAGGAATCATGTTTATTTTTATGGATTTGTATCCAATTTTGAAACTCAAGTGACATTACTGGCTACTTATTAAAAAAATAATGAGCCGTGTAATTAATTCTGAACCTGCCTTTTGTTATTAGGAAAATGATGCTGTGAAGAGAGAGATCTGTTCTGCCAATGGTGACCATTTTTAGATTTCACAATTTGACATTTATATGAAGAATTATTAATACAGCTTGTAATGAAGCTAATGCCCTAGATAATATGCAAAAGGCTATTTGAGTAAACCCTGAACCAAAGTATTAAGACAAATTAATCTGATATAATCTGCCATTAAGTTTCTGCAGAAAGCGCTAAAACTCCCAACACAGTTATCAAAGACCAAACAGAATTATAATCAGTAGACATAAGCATCTGCTAGAAGCACTGATAATGTCACACTTGTCACAACGCCATTACACAAATAACATATTGTATCTTAATTAGCATCATTTGTGCAACATCATGACATGTGGAATGTCAGCTGCCTCTCCCGAATGTCTAGGTCAGCAATCCTTTAGAAACCATACCTATGGGTTTAAGAGAACTAAAACAGTACTTTAAATATAAAATAAAGTGTTTATTCCTATGGACATCTCATTTCATTAATGATTCTAAAACAGCATTACAACAGCTAATATTAATAAAAATAGAATGCTGTATGAAAGTCAGTTATTATAATAGATCTAAACCAAAATGAGAAGTATTTGCATATCAAAAACATAGTATTACTGTTGGATACCGAATAAGATTTACATATGTGCATTCTTACATGGGTGAATAAGACCTCATCCTTGATTTCATTTAGGTCTTCATTTGGGGTCCAGGCTTCAGCAAAATTCAAAAAATTCCATTTATCTTTGTCACCTTCAGGTGCCTGTAGCTTTTCTTTCTTGCCATTTAATGTGGTACCTGTAACTTTGGCCTAAAGAGTAAATGAAAGAATTAAAAAAATACCCATATTATTATTTGTCTATTTGCTGCATACCCAACTTATAGCAGCATTTAAGACAAGCAAAACAGAATATGACACTTAGAAATATAAATTAAAAGTCTGGTTTTTAACAATTGTGCCTCTGTAGATTTCCAAAGCAAGATTTCAAGAGAAAATATTCATAATATTCCATTGAAATATTGAACTATCACCTACTACTTCAGTTGTCGCTTCACAACACCCAAACTACTCTCACCACCATCAAAATTAGCAGCAAAATAGCTGATTTTCAGCTATGCAATTCTTACATTTTCTTCCCTGTTGAAACCAAAATTGACTTATTATGACATAGGGGCATAATTAACATCCACTTCGAATTCCCAACTTTCCCTAAAAAGAGATGAGAAAGTTTGACTGTAATCATTTGACACTGCCAGGCCTTTTCTGGGCCTAGAGAGCTAATATAACAATGAAGTGCCAAACGCCAAGAAAGACTGCCATTTCTCAAATTATATCATCCAAAATTATTTATAGTTTTCAGAATAACAACTGTCTAGTTTCTATTTTAATCACCTTCCAAAGAATCTGAAAAGTCTGCCTCTAAGAGTATGTAATTCAATAGGTAAAGGTAAAGGTTCCCCTCGCACATATGTGCTAGTCGTTCCTGACTCTAGGGGGCGGTGCTCATCTCCGTTTC
>JANHFM010009318.1:238898-253029 GCA_032468115.1 Grayia smithii
GGCATATACAAAGGATGAAGGGATTTGCTGAGCACATTAAGTTGTGCTCAAAAAAGTTGTAAGCTGCCCTGAGTCTCTGGAGAAGGGCGGGGTATAAATAGAATTAAAAAAAAATAAATGGAAGCAACAATATTGGTTGAGGAATCTGCAGTTCATGCCATTTCCTTTTTGCTCTGCTCCTATCTAAAGACAACAGATAGAATAACAGAATATCAGTGTTGGAAGGGACCGTGGAAGTCTTCTAGTACGACCCGCTACTCAAGAAGGGGACCCAATACTCGTGATGGCGAAGCTATAGCACGCATGGCAGAGGTGGCATGCAGAGCCCTTTCTGTGGGCATGTGTGCCGTCGCTAGCTGCTCTTCTGATTTCCGGCGTGCACATGCACGCTGGCCAGCTGGTCTTCACGGGTGCCAGCGCGTTGGAAAATGTCCCAAAAAACGCCCCAAAAACAGGCCTGAAAATACCCCAGAAAAACACCCCAAAAATGCCTCCCAAAAGGCCTGAAAACAGCCCCCAAAAACAGCCCAAAACAGGCATGTGCACACCGGTCAGCTGGTTTTTGGGTTCCCGGCGCTCTGATGCGTGCACATGGACGCTATTTCCGGTTTGGGCACTTGGTGCTGAAAAGATTCGCCATCACTGCCCTATACCATCTCCGACAAGTGGCTGTCCAATTTCTTCTTAAAAGCTTCCAGTGATGAAGCACCCACAACTTCTGAAGGCAAGCTGTTCAATCATGAGGAATGGTTAGAGACTGGATTTGTTGGCAAGAGAAAGTCAATTCTCTGCATTCCAGCAGTTTGATCCTTAGCATTGTGTGATGGAGTGAGCTTCCATCACTCACCTCAGCTTCTTCCAAACTAGCAGTTCGAAAGCATGCAAATGCAAATAGGTACCACTCTGGTGGGAGTAATGGTGGGAGCAAGAAACCAGCGGGCGGAGGAATCATCCGAATGCGAGGCAAAAACCAGCAGAGAAAAACCCCCAATGTTCACCCCCTGTGATGGTGCATGGTGGATAGCACGGGAACATGAACTGAACAAACCAGCAATCTTAGGCAGCCATCTTTTACTCTGTAATAACATTATAGATTCCTGGCTTTTATGTACCAGTGCCACAAAGTAAATAATAGTAATAATGGATCTTGTAAGTTTCCTACGCTCCAATGATATCATGGGGTTGTCTTTAAAAATAATTTAGAAACTTTAAATGGCACAACATGAAGCTGTTTAAATATTGGAAAAGCAAGGCAGTAGAGCAAGTAATACGTCTCCTGAACCCTAACATTGAAATATTAATGTATAGTCAACTAGTTAAATTGATACAATAAAAACATTTGGAGAGTTTAGAATCATGTTATGTTATCTGAAGTTTCAATATCAATTTCAAAACATTTCAATATTGCAGGACAACAATTCAAATTAACAGGTTAGTATCTACAAACGTAATTATGTAACATGTACAAATCATGAACAAAACAAGAAAATGTAGCCAAATTGCTTGAAAATCCTTTCTTGCTCCGTTTCAAGAACAGCTAGCTTAAAAAATTAACCTCACTAGCACTTTTGACATTAGCATTATAAATATTATATGTAAGAACAGTTAAAGCTATCCTGTACAAACCCAAATAAGAGGACCTTGCTGACAATGAGCTCCTGCTTGTGGAGCTGATCGTTAAGAAATTTGGGGAAATAAAAGTCTTAGGTTTGCCTTCCACAACGATTTAGTCTGCATGTGAAATTGCAATGATTTTGGGTCTATGTGCCCTTTCTGCCCTTTACGATTTAAATATAAATTTCTGTTTTATTTAATAAAATACCTAAAAACACAGACACATAGAGACCAAAGAAAATTCCTGTATTTTCTTTTGCAATTAAAATTACGAATCACCTGAAAACCCAAAATTGTATTCAATAGAAAACCACCACCAAACTTATTCAAATTTATATTAGCATCTTGGATGCCAAGGAAACAAGAGGTCAGGAATTAACCTATCTATAAAGCTGTATACTATACTGCTTATGGTTTATAAGTAGTTCCTTAGGCCTTGCCCTCTCCACTTAACTGCTATTTATTATGTCCTTGCATTATAATACATTATCCAGTACATCTTCCCTCTTACCTATATGAAAAGTATCATTACTAAATTTCCAATAAAACTCTACAACAGCATATCATCTGCTCAAAGATCCTCTTTTGGTTAAAACTGAACATTTTCTTCCTTAACCTTTAGTGCACACTTCTCATAGTGCACAGCTCAGCAAATATTTTGTGCTGGTCATAAGTAAAACTCTGTTAAAATAGGACTGCTGAGCAAGCACCTTACTACCTTGCTGCCTTTAAAAGATGTAAAATGGCTTATTAGTGTGACTTGAGTAATAAGTTCAGATTACAACCCTATGAATATACTTTAAAAAAGAAAAAGAAAGTCATGACTACTATAAACTAAAGTTTGTTGTGAATTACATTTGACTCCTGGTGTCTCACATGTATACCTCTATGTTTTCTTAGCCCCAATTCACATTGCCTTCTTCCAAAAATTTTGATTTTATGACCTAGTCTAGACCTCTGGATTTCTCAAATGGCCCCACACGGGAGCATTAGACATGGCCAACTCTGCCTAAATTTGCATATTAGCCAAAGTTAATTAAGGGGTTGCACTTGGAGCTAAGGCATGCCATGCTACTTTGCATTAATTTGATCAAGAAAATATAGTAAGTATTGCTATTGTATACAAATGTTCCACTGCTACTTGTAGTTGGGAGTTGGAATGTCAAAGTTGAAAATAATGAGGAAAATACAGTTGGATTGTACAGCCTAGGAAAAGGAAATGAATCAGGAGAATGACATTAGTTTCTGCAACCTAACAATTTCTTCATTGCTAACACAATCCTCAAACAACCAAACCGATCTCTGTGTACATGGACATCACCCGAGAAATACATTAAAAAAACCTCACTCCATAACTGGTATAATGAGATAGAATAATTCATTTAGAATGGCAAAGATATATCCAGTTGCTCACTGTGGAAATAGATCATAAATTGCTTTTGTTGACGTTCCAAGTAAGCTAATGCAGAAGGACAAGTCACCCAGTTTCTAGGCTATCATCTGGAGAATATAGCCACCATTTTAAGGAAACAATCAGAAATAGTTTTTGAAGGTCAGGGAATACACCAATACCAAAAAAGAAGATTTAGCAGGGTGTGCAAGCTTTCATAAATATCCTTAATTTCATATGCTAACAAAATAATGCTTAGGATCATTCAGTGCAAATGGTAGTTCCACCTGACAATTGAGATGCCACATATTCAAGCTGATTTTAGAAAAAGAAACATGGTTGATACACAACTGGATAATGAAAAAAAAAATCAAAGAATACTAAAAGGAAGTCAATATGTGCTTCATTAACGAAAGAAATACATTTGATTATGTAGGCCACAGCTTGCTGTGGAATGTCCTTAGAAAAATGTGGCAGAACATGACAAAGCAGATTGCCTTTAAATCAACAAGAGAATAAGACAAGCCTCCTTATTTATTCAGTCTTAATGATGAATATGTATAGAGGAATGCAAGATTGGAAGCAGATGAGCAAAGTTTTAAAATTGGAGAAAGAAATGTTATTAACCATATATGCTGATTACTACTCTGATAGTAAAAAAAATCAAAAACTCTAATAATTAAAAGAGCATAGTGAAAATGCGGGACTAAAATTAAATATAAAGGTCAAACGAATGAAAACAATTACAGGCTTAGGTTTACTTGTTAGCCTAAGAATTATCAGACATTAGTGAAATGGTCTATGGCTTCTGCCTTTTAGGATCAATAAGCACCATTAACAGAACCAGCAATCAAGAAATACACTAGAGACTAACACTTGACAGAGCTGCAGTGAAGAACCTGGAAAAGTTATTCAAACATCATGATATGTCTATTTCTACAAAGATCAGATGATACAGGCAATAGTTTTCCCTGTAATAGTCTATGCTAGAGAGAGTTGGAACTTTGAAGAAGCAGGATAAGAAGAGAATTGACAGCTTTCAATTCTGATGTTGGGAAAGACTCCTGAGAATACCAAGGATACCAAGAAAACAAGCAAAAGGATCATCAGATAAATCAGACTAGAATTTTATCTTGAAACACAAATAACCAGGCTGAAATTATGCTACATGAACATATTATGTGAAAACCCAGCTCTCTTGAAAAATCCAGATTAGTGGGACATGTGGAAGGAAAGAAGAGCAACAAGAAGAGAATCCTAACAACCAGCAACAAGATGAATGGACTTTATTACAGTGGTGATGGGTTCAACTCTTAGAAGACCAAAGGGGCAGGATAAGGATAGATACTTCATTGGTCATTAAGAATCAACACTATCTTGATGGCTTTGATACATCAAATCACCCATATTAATATATGATGCTTGATAGTATGATAGGAACCAAAGTTGAGCAATGTTTTTAGAGGAAAGGTGAAAGCTGCAATGGGCTAAGACCAGACTGTGGGCTTGGACAGCAATAGAATTTCTCTGTGGTCTTTACATGGACTAAACTGAGTACTATAATCTCCTACATTGTTCCAGTATTAAGTCTTTAGTGCACTGCTTATTGGTCTTCCAACAAGTTCTAATGAGTCACTTATTTACTATAAGTGAATAACAATTTGAGTAGCATTTTCTTTTTTCTGGCACCCAACCCCAAAGATTTTGGGACTGTTATATGGCTAACTGGGTATTTTGAAATTGCAGCCCTAACATAGATGGAAAGTGCCATGCTGAGTAAAGCTAATGCATGCAGTGCTATCTGCTTTTAACTGTTAATTTTCACTTAATAATTGTTTATTTTATAGAGGTTTTTAAAATATATCACAGTGGAAAATATGTCAGTAGTCAAATGGTACAGACACAAGCTTACACCCCTCCCTTTTTTTTTGTAATGGTGATATTCACGTTTACATCTTAATAAGAGCCTCCGATAGCAATCTAATTCCATAAAGCATATTTACCTTGCTTTCAATCACTGCCTCTGTACAAGCCTGCAGCATACTTAAATGATGAGCAAAGACCAGAAACTTCAGTTCTTCATTCTCCAGCAGCAATTTAATATAATCCTTTACTGCACCTGCCTAAAATATATTGGCATGTTGTAATCTTATGTTGTAATTATTGAGAAAAGGATGTTTAAGGATACTAAGATGAGGCAGTTTATGGACAAATTAAAAATAGAATTTAGTTCAGGGGCTGTAGGGAATGAAGAATGGTTAACAAAAATCTCCCACGATGATCTATTCATAGAAACTTTTGCTGGATCTGGATTTTTACAGATGGAAAAGTATTTCTTTCTGGTTTTCAAAATCTTTTTGTTATAAAAATCTGGATGCTTATAATTAGAATACCATTTTATATTATTTCCAATTCCCAAGAAATGCAGGAAGAGGTGCCTTTTTCGTTGTAGTACCCTTTGGAATACCATTGCCCACCAAAATTCATATGGTGCCATCCTGACTGTATTTAGAAGGACCTTGAAAATGTAGCTTTGTTTCCAAGTCTTGGGTTGAGTAAATGGTGTGTCTTCTGTATTTGGGGAGACAAGATGGTTAGGTTTGTTCCACCCAGAGGCTGTATTTTGCTGGTATTTTTTTATTATGCACCACTTAAGAGTTGTTGTAGAGCTGGTCAGCCTTGTAAATTTAAATAAGTAAACCAATAAAATGAATAATTTTTATCCAGCTGAGTGCTATGTTGGTAGAAAAAGCAGAATAGAAATAGCTACTACATTTTAACAACACTCACAAAGCATTTCAGGATTACCTTGGCAATGGCAGTCTGCTTAAACATACGTGTAATTAGACTCATCACTTGGACAAAGTCATCTTTAGTAGAGTCTAAATTTGAAGCCCTCATTAACTTCTCCCACTCTTCAAAGCTAGTATTTAATTCCTGCATAGGAGGAAACAACATTTAGAGGCAAAAATGTGAAAAGGCAAAACAATTACATTGTCTCTGAATCATACCATGTTTTCACAATAAAGAACAATAGACTCTAACCTTTTTCGCATAGCAATTTCAATGTAATGCACGGTCATTGATAAATTCCTACCATGTATGGAAATTTACTAAGACTAAGAAAAAAATAATAAAATAGGAAGTATATGTGTATTTATGAATAACACAATATTTTAGAAATGTAAAGGTATCAGTATGCACCTTATTGTACTGTTTTTTCTGTGATGTACTTATATACTGCATGTTTTTCTAAACATGCAATATAAATTATACTTATTCAAATTTTCCCCATTTCCTCCCAATCAGCTGGGACTCAGGAGGCAGAGAATAGAAGGGGGTGGGGCCAGTCAGAGGTAGTATTTACCGGTTCTCCGAACTACTCAAAATTTCCGCTACCGGTTCTCCAGAACTCCAGAACCTGCTGAAACCCACCTCTGTTGCTAGGGCTGTGTGGGCCTTTGGATTTAAGGAAACAAAGAGGAAAAGATGCTTTGGAATGCATAAGGGCACTAATCCAGCACCTGCAAAGAATTCCTGAAATTATATAATTGCATTTTCAGCTGCCAGATTATCAGGGAAGTGCATATTTACTACACTATTTAAAACAGAGCCTCGATTCTTGAGTTCACATTCTATTTATCATCAGCATTTTATCTATCAGAGTTTCCACCACAAAATAATATTGCATTGCCAGTTTAGCTGTTTCCACTAAGTCAGAATAATGTTCTATTTACCCTATATGACCTCTTATTTTACAATGAACCAGTTAGGTTCCCTATAATAGCAAAACTGAACAGAACTACTGAACCTGTGCAAAATCTTTTGGATGATAACTTTTGGAACATGGCCATGCTTCTGTATACTTCACAAAGTCATTATACCTATGAAAATAGATCATGATTGACATATTTCTAAGCATGCTAATATCAGCTTACTTTAGCAGTATTTTTAGGAAGATCAAAAGGTATCCGTTGCCTAATTTTAGGTGGCAATTGTGTTAAAACTTCACTTTTCATTCGCCTAATCATTACGTTGCTTAGTAATTCATGCAGTTCATCTAAATTTGAAGCTCCTCTGCAGTCCCACTGTTGTCTTTTACCAAAATATCTGGAACAAGAACAATAAAAATAGAACAGCTAATTTAAAACGTCATAACATTTATTTCTTATTAAATTAGACATATATGTTTATACAAGCTTCTTTCCAAAGGAGGAAAATATAATATACCCATGGCATTCACCCAAATCTTAAATATTGTTATGTTATGATTCACATTTAAGCTAAATAGCAAAGTTATAGTTTAATATAGTAGGTTCAAATAGTATGTTTGCTTCGCCTATATATTTTGTTTCTAATGGTAATAAAGCTAAGACAGCTCAGAAAGTCTTGAGTCTGATGATGTACCACAGTTTTATGACTCAAATCAAAGCAGTAGAACAGGGATCCCCAACCTCTGGGCCAGAGCCCACTCCCGAGCCGCAGCCTATTCACAACTGGGCTGTGTGAGCATTGGGCTGGAGTGCATGCGTGCACAGTGCAACTAACATGAGGTCACGCGCAGACAGCTCAGCTTGGGCAAGTTGAGTTGCACACATATGCGCGCTACCCGACGCTCATGCAAATTGGGCTGTGTGCATGCTGGCCCAACGCTGACGCAGTCTGGTTCCTCTCTCCTTCCCCTTAGTCAGGCCGCCAAACTGCAAAGGTTGGGGATCACTGCAGTAGAAAATATGACCAACAGATGCATTGATATAGGACTGTTTGGAAATAATGATGGACAGAATGTTTCCATGTCACCAATACCACAATAAAGTCCCAAAACCACACATCCAGAGGTCTCATTCATATGAGCCCTGTATGAGTTGAGAGAAAAGGGAGAAATTTTGTTTTGCAAAGTTTAGACTTACACATGGGCATTTTGTACTATGAAATTATGCAACAAATTAACCTAACTGAATTTTTCTACTATTACCTTGAAGTAATAAACTTTTTAAGATAAGGTTTGCAACAGCTCAGTTATTTCCTCACATCTGATAACAAGTAATGCTTATTGTTATAAACAGTACAATAAATATTGTTCTTCCAATTATTGCATACTGGAACTAAATTCAGTTTACAATATTACATCGTGATTTTTTTCCCTTTTGTTCAATCATATCTGATTCTCAGAGATTACCTGGAGGAGTCTGAAGTTTCCCTGGCAAAGTTTTTCAGAAATGGTTTGCCATTGCTTCCTTCTTAGGGTTAAGACAAAGTGACTGGGTCAAGTTCATTCCATTGGTTTTATGTCTAAGGTGGGAGTAGAACTCAAGTCTCCTGATTTCTAGTCTTATACCTTAATCATTATATCAAATTGGAACGGTACACCATGAATACAACTATGTAAAAAAGGATGAAGAAGCCATTACCTGACATGTGCATTGCAGTATTTTTTTGCATACTCAGTCCATGTTCCAAATTTTTTTGGACAAAGTGCTTCAAGTTGCATGAAAAGCTGTTGAAATACAATAATAAATATTTTTAAAATGTCCATTAAGTCAGAAATCTAACTGAAGCCCACCTTAAGTCCAGCCCATCTCTTATTAAGAGTTTAATCAGAATAACTTCATCTAATATTGAGGTAAAATCAATGGTATTTTCCAAACAGCATCAGTAATGTCACTGATGCAGGTACTAAAGTGTGTTACTGAAGCTGCATCTTAAGCCCAAAAATCATTTTAACAATTCAAATTAAATCAGACTTCTCCATTCTTCCCTCCTCTAATTTTTTTCCATCACTTTCCAGCATGCCTCAATTCTGGGGTGCCAAAACATATGCAGTAATTATGACTGTAACAGACCATTATTAGAAATCAGACATCTGAAATAACAACCCTTTCTCAGAGTGAGAAAGGGAATTTGAACATGCAAGGGGTGGAGAAACATGTGGGCCTAAAGCACATCCTTGCCCATCCCATAATTGTTTCACCATGGCATGCACATTTCATAGGTTTTGAAACTTAAAGCGATTTTCAGAACCTCTTCAGGTCTTCCTAAAGCAGGAGTTCCAGTGAGGAGAACAGCTCGAACAGCGTTCTGTATAATAGGCAGCAAAATCTTGCTACGAACTGCATTCCTGGATTTCATGTAATGGGATTCATCAATTATTACTACTTTGAATTTCTGTTTGCATAAAGTATCTATTAAAACATGAGCATCTGAAGTTAAGAGGCCGTAACCCAGGACAGTCACTTTGCTTTTAGGTATTTGCCTAGAAAATGAAAAGAGCAAAGAAAAAAATATATATATACATTATATTTACATTAATCATCCATGACTACCTATTGCTTCAATGTATGCCTAATGAATAATTTCATTTATATTTAAACATATTTAGACTATTAACTCAAAGGGCTTCAGAAAATTTACAAGTATATAAAAAAGTTGCTATTAAAAATCTTAAGTGACAAGTGCTTCTTTCATAGATTCTTAAATGACCGATATTATTAATCTCTTTAAGGTCAGGAGTGGTTGCTACTAAGGCATAAGATGAACTGAGGTTTGTTCAAAAGCATCTTGTTTCAAATACCCTACTAATTTCTTTAAAACAAAATTCAGTAAATTATATCCATTCAACCTATGACGAACAGAATAAATAGTTACCAAGGTGATCATCATACAGAGCCATTTTTGAATAGTAAAAAAACATTTCTTTTAGCTAGTGAGACTGCAAAGTCTCCAGATTATGTGTGGGTGACCATAGCTGTGAGAGTTGATATTAACTCGAAAGCTCGGAGGGCAGCAGTATCTAGGACAGTGCTGCATCAGCTTCCCTTCATGTGCTGGTGGTCCCAAAGGGATGGCTAGAGTTCAAATATTTAAAACACAGCACCCTGATTTGGGAAGCAAAGAAACTCATTGTGCGTTTGTAGAAACCGGAGCCTTCAACCCATTACCTACAGCAGCATGCACTTTTAAACACAAAGCATTGCCCAGTCCTTTTAAGTCTTTGAAAATCAACATAGTAAGGAATGAAAGCAAGTATTGAAAAGGTTTTTTTTTTTTTATTGCAAGATATAATTAATACCAACCACACAGCTTCCCGTCTTCCTCCTCTCACCTAATAACTATCACTACTGACAAGGAATGCTTTCCACTTGCTTTTTTTAGATCAACAATTCAAGCCATAGTCTAACTGTTTGGCCCATCTCTTTTAAAAACTCAAAACAAAATATTTAGATTAGCAAACTGTATGATATAACCCCAATCAAGGCCTCAAAAAACAAGGAGAAAAAAAAATAACACAGCTCTTATTCTGTCTTCCAACTGATTATGCCATTTTTGTATTAGCGCTCCAGCATTGGAAAGCAGTTTATTAATTCCAATGCTTCAAAACAAATGTCAGTTTTTCCATTTTCTGCTGTAAGAGCTGAGATTGTACGTACCCTGTCCTGTCTAACAAGAAAGGAGATTAAACCATCTGGTACCCACTTCAAAAATAATGCCATTGCTAATATATCACTCACCAAATGTCAGTTTTATTTTGTACGACGATGATATCCTCTGGACAGAGTTCTGGAATCCATTTTTCTATTTCATCAACCCAAGGATATCTCAGGGATGAGGGCACCACTATTAACAGAGGCCATTCATTTTTATAGTGGTATGATACAGCTATTGCTTGGATAGTCTTCCCCAAGCCCATCTAAAATGCAATCAATTGAAAGGAGAAAAATACACTGTTCGCGATACCTCTTCATCTAAAGATATAACTAGATACAGATATACTACATGTGCAACAGTAGCTGACCAATCTATCAGTATAAAATAATGGTGAAGTAATCACATTTTCTACTTGTACGCATGAATAACAAAAATTACATTTGTCCCTTAGCATTCTAGTCATTAAGCTTGAGACACTCTTTTGGAGCTTTACACTGTACAATTGTGTTTTCATCATCTTAAATGAATTTTATGTCATCTGTAAATTTGACATCCTCACTTGATATGCCTAATTTTAAATTGTTTACAAACTAGTAAAATAACAATGAACCTAAATCAGATCCTTGAAGGGCCGCACTTCTTATCTCCTTTCATTGTGAAAATTATCCAATAATGGATAATTGTTCTTCTGTTTATTGTTCTTCAAACAGTTGCCAATCACGCAGAAGACTCTCCTGGATTTCTATGACTGTTTAACTGGATATACGTCATTGGATACGAGATAGGCAGCGAAAGAAAGAAAGAAAGAAAGAAAGAAAGAAAGAAAGAAAGAAAGAAAGAAAGAAAGGAAGGAAGGAAGGAAGGAAGGAAGGAAGGAAGAAAAGAAAGAAAGAAAGAAAGAAAGAGAAGAAAACACAAAGAGAGAAAGATGCTAGTGTGTAATTAAGAGACTACATATTATATTCAGTTATAAATAGAGTTCTTTTGTCATCTTCATTCACACTATTTCTCTAAAACTAAATCAGTGTAATTGTAAATGTGGTAATTGAGTGATAATGAATATATTCATGAATATTTTTCCAGTGAAATGGACCATTCCTGACACAATATGTATGTACCTACTAAAATCATCAAAATAAGTGTGCATTCAACTAGAGGCATCAAAATTGTTAAGAAAACAGCATGCCTATTCTTCTCCAAATTATTTATTTACTGGTATTTAATTTATGTGCTGTCCATCTTGTCCAGGGAAGACCCTGGGTGGCTTACAAACATTATAACTACTACACACTAAAGTAATAAAGCAAAATATAACAACAGTAATAAATAAAGTGGAAAGATAGGGAAGGGGGAACACAAAGTATACAGGGAGGGGTGTAGTCTTTCCTAATCCAACAACCACCTTTGGAGTGGTGCACCTTCATGGGGGTCCCAGGCCAACTGGCAGAGCCAAAAGGGTGGGTGCAGATCTCACATTGGGGGTATGATGTTCCAAAGGACAGGAGCCACAATAGAAAAGGTTCTTCTCCTGGACTCCATCAACTGAACTTCCTTGACTGACAGGGTCTGCAGCATGCCTTGTCTGCCGGCAAGGGTGGGATTGGCCAATCCCACTGGAGTGAGACAGTTCTTCAGATAACTGGATCCATGCCACAAAGGGCATTAAAGGTAATAACACCTTGAACTGTACCCAGAAAGACACCGGCAGTCAATACAGTTCGCGGAATAACAGTATAACATGGGCTACCCTAGGGGTCTCAAGAACTGCCTTTACCCAAATTATGGGATTATTGTTGTTAAGTTTGTTTATTAAATTTGTTGTAGTAACCACATTCCAAAATACTCTTGGGCAGGCACCACTATTATTAGTAGTAGTAAGGTAAGTTTTGGAAAGGATTTCAGAATTTTATCTTGAGTTTAAGGCATCTCTCGCAGGTTGTTTTTTGAACTAAAAATAACCATATTGGCCCAGATTCAATAAAGCCACAAAGCACTGGAAACTTGGCTTTCTTGTATCTCCCTTTAATGGCTGGGGGTGACTTTTATTTTACAAATCAAGGAAAACTTACAAAAAAGGGGAAATAATAAGTGCCTTCAACTCTATCAGAAACCAGTATCTTATAACTAAAATTATATTTTATTTTAATTATTTTCTAAAAACTGTTATCTAGACTATATTCTTTAAAATCCAGTTTTACCCTATTTTCATATCTTCTTATTCTATATCTCTAATACACAGGTAGTCCTGTGTATTAGAGATATAGAATAAGAATTAGCGATTCTAATTGGGATCCGCAATTCCATTCCTAAGCAAAGCATCATGTGACCTCCCTACAACAGCAGTCTTTAGTTGCGCATGGTAAAAGAATCACCTGTGGTCATTAAGCGAAACATCACAGAATTGTGATTTGCCACCTCCTGCCAGCATCCCAACTGACTTTGCTTGTTGAAAGCAGGTTGCAAAGGTCACAATGGCAATCATTGTGCAGATCACTGTGACTATCGCAAATGTTCAATAGTTGCCAAGCAACCAAATCACAATGTAACCATGGGGATGATAGTCATAAGTGCAATGTAACCATGACAGTCGTAAGAGCATTGGTAATGCTTTTTTCAGTGCAATCGTAACTTTCAACAGTCGTTGACAAATCGTCATTAAAAGAGAACCACCTCTGTATGTTTATTGCTGCCCTCTATATATCTTTTATCTTAAGAACTTATTGCTCGCTTTAGCATTTGCAGCTGATACTGAACTGTATCTTTCAGTAGAACTGCATAGTTCAGTATAATCAATCAACATTGATTAAGGTATTGATAGATTAAGGAAATTCAAATACAGTTCTTAAAGTGTCAAAGAGATTCCCCCTTGATAGGTCCTGGTGAGCCAAAACACCAGTGAGGAGAAAATGTCACGGCATTTTCATAAAGCGATTGCTTTCATTGGGCAAGTTTTTATAGCCCTTCAACCTCTTTCCTTCCCTCCCTACCCTCAGGTTTTTTTAGTATAGGTATTAATACAGGAAAGTTACATGTTGGTAAGGACTACCTTCATCGTTAAGCATCTAGCACAAACATGTCCAACCCATGGCCCGCGTGTGGCCCTGGACAGCTAGTAATGCAGCTCAAGATAATAACAAATATTTAAAAATAAAGGAAGTTTGTTATTTATGTATATTTTATATGCAGCCCAAGACAATTCCTTTTCACCCAACGTGGCCCAGGCAAGCCAAAAGTTTGGACAACCATGGTCTGGCAGATACGGGGCGTCAAGTTAAAACAAAACCAGGAAATAATTATTTAACTGGTGTTAACGGGATTAATTGGGGTTAAGGCAAGAAGTTATTTTTCAGCTCACAAATTTAAGACGCTGCTCACAAAAGTAAATAGGAAGAGCGATCTTATTTAAGCAGTCTTTCTTCCATGTGTTAATTAAAAAATGTGGTTCAATCATAGAACAACTCTGTATATATCTCTATGGTTACTCTCTATATCACTATAATCTTTTCCACATAGTTCAATCTGTCTATCTGATTCTGGCGTCTGTTTTCTATTTCTGTTCTGTCAAAGTCTTGACTTTTGTCTTCGCCTCTCCTGCTGTGTGTTCCTGGCTGGGCTTCCTGGCTCTTCTCTTCTTCCACAGTTTGCCTCTAGCTGAGGGACACATCTAGAATAACTTTCCCTACACTTCAGGTCTGGGGAAAG
>JANHFM010009318.1:278370-306065 GCA_032468115.1 Grayia smithii
TATTCAACTCAGTCCATAGAGCTAGACCGAGGAATAACCCAGACTGGCACCTCCCATCGCACCCCATGAGAAAGGGAATATCACGGTAGGACCAATGCCCCTTTCTTTTAATTTTTTTTTTCCAAATTTGATATTTTACAGCTACATCACATGCACTTGAATACTACCCAGGAACTAACATCATTTCCTTTACAAAAAATGTTGATACATATATTTGCCATTTTGAGCATAATAAACAATACAGATGGACCTCGACTTGCGACTGGTCACTTAGCGACCAAAGTTACAAGGGACCTTTCCAGGGCTACTTACAACCTGGATTCAAAGCTCCAGTGCGCCCCCCCCCCGGTCACATGATTGCATCTTGGACACTTGGCAACAGTCCAGCATTTACTGCTGTTTGCAGTGTCCCACAGTCATGAGACTAAAATTTATGGCTTTTTTGATCGACATGGACATTTCCTTCTGATTTCCAGCAAAAAATAAATAAATAAAAATGCCCAGTGTAGACAGTGCTCAGGGTCTGGCCACTTTCCTGCTAGAATCCAACATAAATATTTGGTGGTGATGATCATATGATCACAAGGGTTTGGGTAAACGCCACCTAGTAGCATATGCTTCTTTAATCCCAACCTTGTTCTTTGGTGAGGAATTTGTTTGGATATCTTTGAGAGAGGTGACGGCAATTCTTTGGTTGCCCAGGTGATCATCTAAAAAAAGCAACATTTTTCTTTCCAAATATGGTGTGGGTAGCTGATATTTTCAAATGCAGAAAGTTTCTCTTCAAAAGAATGATCAGATCTGCTCTTAAAACTTTGACCGCAATACATGCAGGTATATCACCTATGGCTTACAATTGACGTTCACAAATTACTAATAAGAAAACTAATTATGTGAAAAAAGCTACCAGATTGCTGGGTTACTGAACTGAAAGGAATTTGTTCCCACTCTCTGTCTCCATCCTGTGAACTGATCTGGGTTCATTAAACTGGTGTAAAAACCCTCTGCACCTGAAGGGCAAGTGGGCAAAAAAACATTAGAAGAAAACTTAGTTTGAAGAATCTGTTATTAATATGCACATTGCGTTATACTCTAAAAATAGAATGTTCATAGAGAACATCTTAATTAGCTAACTTTATATCTTATTCTTATGTCATATTAAAAAGACTATTCTGGAAAAAGTTCAGGACTCGACTTTTCATATATGATTTTTTTAAGAGCCATCCATTTTGTGTGTGGAGATCCTACAAGTTCATCAAATGTATCATTAGCTGGTTGAACCACTGAAATCAGATTTTGGTTTGTTAATGCGTTTTAAGATTATTATACCCCATAGGCTTGCTCATAACTCTGATTTGTCTGAGCTGTAGCTAAACTACAAACTACTAACAGAATGTGGGAGAGAAGTTAAAATCTCATCTTAAGGGAAATTTGAACCTGGCATGTGGATTTTGTTTTAGAAATTTGAATCCTCTTAATATTTTTTTTACAGTGCTAAAGGGAAAACAAACAATTGGCTGGAAATGTTTTATTTTGGAGATATTGCATGAGATTAATTTCAGTCTGTAACATTTACTGGCCTAGACTAGACTGGCCTAGTTCAGAAATAGCAAAGCTAGAATGTGGTTGGTTGTTTTCATTTTGGCTTAGTGAACCCACCCATTAAAAGTTAGTGTTGTATGTGAACCAGGAAATATATCTTTTTTTAAAAAAAATATTTAAGAAAATGTAATAAGGTTGGCCAACTCACTCTCAGTGACTCCTGGCAACTTACAAAGATAAAAACCCAATATAAAAAATACATAAAAGCAATAACCTACCCCATCCCATCCTCCCAGTGACAATGATCAAATAAGCCAGTTGATGGGCTCCAAGCCACTCTAGAGTTAGAGCAAAACCAGGTCTTCAGGGCCTTGCGAAAGAGTGTCACAGTGGGGGCCAATCTTATCTCCAAGGGGATGATGATAGGGAGAGAACTAACATGGTGAAGGCCCTTCTTCTGAGTCCCTCTTGATGCATCTAGCAGAGGGACTATTTGCTATGGATTCCCTGCCATCCCAATCTGGTGGGTCAGGTAGATGTGACAGGGAAAAGCAAACCTTCTAATAATCTGGTTCCAAGCCATGTAGGGCTTTGAAGGGGACAACCACTACCTTGAACTGGATCCAGAAGCAAATCGGCAACCAATGCAGCTCCTGCAGGATAGAGGACACCTGTGCACATCTAGGCCTGCACAAAACCATGAAGGCTGCTGCATTTTGAACCAATTGAAGCTCCTAGATACTTTTCAAGGGCAGCCCCATATATGAACCCCATAAAATATAAACAATAAATGAACAATAAAATGTGACTGAACATTTATAGCTTAACATTATATGACTAATACACCACTGTTACTTCTGCTTTAAACAAAAAGAATAATAGAATTACTGGAACTTGTTTTATTATTTTGCTTAAAAGATGAATGTGCCTTTTATGCTGGATAAGTAGGATAGTTTTAAAAAATTCGCTGAAAGTACCTGTACCTTACAAATCATGACCATTAATACCTTTAATATGGATTTCACATTAACTGATTCTAAATTTAATTGGAACTTTCATGTATACGTTCCCTGGGGAATATTTTGTTTGCGTGGTCATTTTTAAATCTTGCATTATAATAACTAATAAATTGGTAGTGTTTCATTTTTGTTTGTCTTTTGCCATCGACCAAAAAAAGAGAGAATGAGCCGAGAACAAAGTCAAGCAAAGAACTTTAGATCTAGATGCGCAGGGGTAGAAGTGAGAGCTCACAACTTTGCTACATTGAGTTGAAGTATCAACCTCCAAATACTTTTATCCCAGAAGACCCCTTTCACAGGATATCTAGACATCCTACCTTTGATGATGTGGTTGGGCAGATTCAGTAATATTCCCAACAAACCTTTATGTATTGATCATTGCTGAGAATTCTGGGAATTTAAGTCCACTCCCCCTGGATTTGCTAAGGCTGGGAAACACTGCTATAGATTACTCTGTAGAGGTATGGCTGGAATTTAGCCCATTAATAATGTCCATTTTATTCATGAATGGGTAAAGTATAAAACCAAGAACAAAGAAATATATTCCACTTACATATTTCTCATTTAAGGCCTCTTTAGCTACCTCCTTGCCTTCCATCGCTTAAGTATTTTATTTCTGTCTGCTTCAGAACTTCTACATGGGGCAAAATAAAAGGTGGAAAATCTTTTATTTGCAGGTCAAATGTGTGCTCATTAGCAAGTGTGTATGTGTGGTGTGGGATAAAAGTGGGATACAAATCTAAAAAATATATATTTGCAGTCCAACTTTTTGACGGACAAAATACACAATGTAGTAAAAAAAAATGTGTATGTATATACACACACACATATACTTTTTTTTACTATATTGTGTTTTTCGTCAATCAAAAGGTAGAACTGTAAATATATATTTTTTAGATTTTTATCCCACTTTTTTCATATACAGCTCAGGATGACAAATATACTAATATTCCTTCCTCCTCCAATTTTCCTCACAACAGCCACCCTGTGATGTGGATTGGACTGAGAGAGTATGACTGGCCCAAAGTCACCCAGCTGGTTTGGATGCCTAAGGAGAGACTAGAATGTATAGCTTCTAGTTTCTAGGCCAGCATCTTAACCACTATACCAATTTCTCTCTCTCTCTTTAATTTAAGAACCAGATTAGTTTTCATATAGGAACAGACTTTGATTTAAATTGGTAAAAAAAAGGGAGAGTGTAATTCTGGTTATTCAAGTGCTTATGTCATAGAATAACATGGAATAACAAGAGTTGGAAGGGACCTTGGAGGTTTTCTAGTCCAACCCCCCTGCTTGAGCAGGAGATCCTATACCGTTTCAGATCAGTGGCTATCCAGTCTGTTCTTAAAGAAGATGTCTTGAAAGAGATCCCACTTACTTGAAAATGGGATGTCTTATGTGTTTTTGCATATTCTTAGAAAAAAATTGCTTTTACGTGTTCATTGATAGTTCCTGTAAAGGCTTCTCCACGTTGGACCAAAAGCCATTTTAATGCATTAAAACTATCCATGCTTTGAGTAAATCTGAGATTATGTATCTTAGAAAATGCTCTTTTCTATGTTCCCCTCAAGACATGCATCTAGTACATTTTTAACTTCTGTCAGACAGTAAATAGTATGCATGACTACTGCAACCACCACACAGTATGCATGACTACCGCAACCATCATATAAAATCTTTCCCCAGCCATTTCCCTGCAGCAGCCATTAGCTGATTACTTATGCTGAATTATTTGAGTCTTAAGACCAACTGCAATATTTTTCAAGGCTTTTCCTTTGACAAATTTATAAAATTCAATTGACAGCATGCCACAAAAGACTGCTGTCTTTGTTAGTGTATTCTGATGAACACTAAGTGCTAAAAATCCACATGTTTTTAAGGCAGGGAGAAAGAAATGTGAGGAGAGGAGGGAAGGGGTAGAGTGGGGAAAAGAGAGGAGAAGAATGTTATAGTATTACATTCTAAATTTCTAGTCATCAAGTTTCAGAAGCCTATGTCCTATTATAGTAACGAAGTCTTGGGGAAAAGCCGACAAGTCCGAGCAGAAGAAATTCCTTCCCTTTTTCATATTTGAAATAGCCCAAATGCAAAACAAGGCACCGCTCTCTGGCATCATTAAGCCAGTTGCTAGTCTCAGAAGAGTTTTATAAATCCTGTTCTTTTAACCTATTATAACATGGAGGAAGGATTTTTATACAAGGAAGATGGATTCAGATAAGAAAAAAAAAAGTTGGTGGCGTTTTAATTAGATGTCAAAAAAAGTTGTGCTTCTGTAGCAACGTCAGTCCTTTTGGATACCATATGGGGGAATATTTCAAGATAATCAGTTTTATTTTCACTTGTCTTCACAAAGTGTTGCTTCCCCTCTCTAAAAAAAGAAAAGAAAAGAAACCTTAACAACCATTTTTTCCAGCATCTTCTGCCTATTACCAGCCCTTCGGTGCTTGCTGCTGAATTGTTAAGAAAGAGCTCAAGATAGCTTCCAAGACAGTTCCCCTTGTTCCTCTACAGAGACGGGTGAAGGCGTTGCTGACATCACAACATAACAGTTGTGATTTTCGATCATGGCTGAGGCTTCAGCCAGTGCCTTAGCCAAATCCTTCAGCAGCTACCTGCCAAATATCTAAACATCTAAACCTCGAACAGTGTAAGGTTTTAGCAGCAGCTGAGCTCTTTCCCTAAGGGGCTCTGCACAGTTTCAAGAGAAGGCAAATGATGGAAACTGTATCCTCAGCAACTTTACCACACTATATGCCAGTATGATGAAGGTATGCGATTTCTGAAATATCTGGTTTAAAAAAAACAACGGAGCAAACTTGGCTCTATTTATAGAATTCTTTGTGTTTTAGCAAATATCTTCTTTAAACCTTGCTAGAAAAAAAATCTGTATATTTATCTGCATGCTTTATTTCTGCAAATGGATATTCAGTTGCACTGAGATGTTACATTACAGTTACATTGTCAGGAAATATATAGGTTTTATATATTTGTAATATATAATTATATAAATGGGTAGATTGTCAGGAATATGCTGTGCCTCAATAGAGGCAGAGGGTTTTAAAGGTTCTTTTTGAAAATACAAAACTGGGACAAAAATGTCTTAGTTTTACAAAAAAAATCTCAAGGCATTTTCCCAAAAGCTTATATGTTGCTGGAAAAAAAATGCATTTAAGTAAATTTCATTTTAATGTGCTTTGTAGCTGTAAAGCAATTAATAGTTGATTGTTTTATATGTCTGTTCAGAAATAATATTTACTGAGAACAATAGGAACTGTTTCCAGAAAAAAAGCATGAAAAGAATCGACAAATAATATATTTTGTGATAGTGCTGAAAAAGCAGCCCATGGGGTGGGGTTTGAGGGGGGAGATGGGAAATAAATCGTGATTTTTGCAAAGTATTTTTTGGTTTTCAATTTTCACCTAATAAAAATGCTGTCCTAGAAAACACAGTAATATAAACAAGATGCATGGGGACAGAAATACATTTTATTTGTTAATGCTTGAGATATTTTACTAGATAAAATTATGCATTGGTCCATTTGGTCCAGTACTAGCTAATTAATACAGTTGGTGCTAATAAAATAAATCACATTTTTGTAATTTATTAACATATTATTTTAAAACTTCAGAGAAATAGAACTTGATGTCTTATTCCAAATGTTCCTATCCATTTCAGTACAACCAGTAAGCACACTTAATCTTGTGTGTTTTATATAGTCCAAACTCATTAGTATTGTAATATGTTTAAATGGTTTAAGATGTAAATATTTCCTTTTTAGTTTTTAACCACTGCTTTAGATTTATTAGCTAGCAATCCAGAACAGATAATAGGATTTTTAATTAAAACCAGACTTTAAAATGTGTTGAAAAAATTATCTTGTATTTTTTAAAATACATGTGCATAACCTCTATTTGAGATGGGGATCAATTCTGAGAGCTTGGTACCAGAACTAAACAGAGAAAACCTCTTTTAATAGTATTGGTTTGTGGAAGTTCATAAAAAGTATCCATTTTTCTCATTGAAAATGATGTTTTATTGGTCGTAAATAATTAAATGTGGATGTAGCAGTTAAAATAATGCAGGCAGCATTGTGTTATGTGCTAGAAAAATGAATTACATTGCTCCCTGTTTGATAGCCCATGTTTTCTCTGCCTTAACATTTTATAGTTTGATTTTGGATTTTGATAATATGTGATTTAAATGCATGCTAGTTCATGGAAGGGACATATTTTGTATCAAAATTGATAATGGAAGTCAGTATAGGAGGAGATCCCAATAAATATCAAGTATAGATTATGTACATCATATCACTATTAATACTTTTATTCAAAAAGTATGAATTCATGTACAATGTTGTAATATATTGTTATAGGGATATACAAATAAAAAGCAACATTGATAAGAAATTCAGCTGCTAAAGCTACATGCTTTTCTCTTCCCTTTATATTTGAACATTAGCATTAGTGATTACTGTAATCTTTCTTAAACGAATTGCTTTACTTGTTCTGTTGGTTGATGAAGTTAGCTATCACGATATTATAGAAAATGATAATTTATTTGGTGTTTTGATATATGCAAATGGGCGTCTGTAGAACAGGAATTTCCCTTCCTCTCATCTCTCCTCTTGTCCCTGCACCTGCTGCTAATATCTACTCCTGTAGCTCCTCCATCCCCCACCAAGTAGATTTATGAAGGCTGCAGGGGAGGGAGAGGAGAAATTTGATCAATCAATATTGCTCTGGTGACTGAATTACACCGGGATTTGGAGACCCTCAGTTTTATCCTTTATTGTTGTTTGATACTCATATAGTTAGTAAGAGCAACATGAAATCAAGATGTTTTTAAAAAATTGCTTGGGATTCTATTCAGTCTGATAAATAATTCAAGGCAAATCTATCTGTTCTAATTTGAGAAGGCAAATTTAGGTAGGAAAGGACAGAATCTAGCAATTACTCCCTGATAAATTGAGCTCTCTTCCTCTTGAACCATTTTTCTCAAATAATTGAAATATAATATAATTGACTAGCACTGATGGTGTTGCCTAGTTTGGGTAATGAAACGTCTGCAATAAAACAACCAAGCTCAGAGAGCACCAAGGACCCATCATAATTGAAACATCTCCTACCTTTTGAAGTTTCCTAGAGATTGGCACCCTAGTGAAGGACAAATTGTTACCCTCTATTTCTCTTTGCAGAGGCATCAACATACATACTAGGCACCAATTACACTTTTAAGCAGTTTTCGATTTTCTCATTTAAATCAGTAGGATCAGAAGGTGTTCAATGAAATTGCTTTGCAAGAATTAAGTTCCTTTAGTCCCCTCTCTTGTTGAGCTCCATTAGACAGTTTATTAAGCTGAATAAGCATGTTGCTTTACAAATAGGACTGCGGGAATTGCAAAGGCATGTACCACTACAAATGGATATTAAATATAGGAAATATATAATTTAATTACTAACTGGAGTACTGTCCGTACATGAACAAAAGTTCATAATCCTCTTTTAGAAAAGCAAGATTAAGAAAAGGCTGCTAGAAATGTGAAGTGCTGTGATAAATGTAAATAGAGTGTGACCTGACAAGGTTTCTATCCTTGCTCATCAGTAGACTGAAACATTTGGGAAACATTTGGGAATATGGAAGTGGCAATTACGGAGGTGATAGAGGAAAAAAAAAATCAGGGACATTAAACGGGCTTGTGAATAGCTTGTGATATTTTGACTTCGATATTAAAATTAACATACTTCATCCGTCCACACTCCATCCTAAAGAGGCAAAAGACTCCTTAATCCCAATCTTCAATGATGGATTGACTGACCACCTCAGTTCAGAGAATGCTCATATTTCTAGAAGCTTATGACAGATGGATACAATACATGTCTGTAGTCAAGCTCAGTTCCAAATGACTTCGTGGATTTCTTCATGAACTTTTATTTTTGGAACCACAGGGTAGTGAACGACGATTGCGTTATTCCAGGACTTTTTTTTTTTTTTTGCCTGCAGTACTTCTCAGTCTTCCCCAGTCCTGCGTCTCGCTGTCTTTCTGGTGTCTCCTATCTAAGTATCAATCGTGACCTATGATATTTAGAACTACAGTATAACTGATCTTTAAATGTTACAGTAAATGCTGTTTATGTTACATTCTGAAAAAAATATTTACAGTAGCCAGTTCAGAAATGCATGGTATTGTGCTTAGAACATATTAAAACTGCAGGTACAATGCTATGAAATAGCAAGATCAACGTGGCTTAGAATAAAGTAAGATAGAGAAGCTATGCGTGAATACCTCTTCCTTTCTTTTCCATATTGTAAAGTGTATGTCCTAGTTAGAATCTTAAGATACTTGGTGTAGCTGTTGTTGTTCCAGGAAATCTCTTTACTTGGACGACTGTGGTTAAATGACATTTAGCTTTTTTGTTCCCTTTGTAATTTTAATATCTTGAGTGGCTTTCAACTAACCATTTTAAAGAGTGTTACAGATCTGCTATATGTTCTGCTGGATCTGTGCTTTTAAAGAGGGCATCACCAGGCAAAAGCAGCCCTTGCTCCATTTTCCTCAAAACGGACACAGTACCTGGTCTATGAAGTCACATTTATGTTTCAACATTTCAATCAGCTGCAAACCAGAATCTTATAGATGTGTTTAGTTTTTACATGGATGGAGGGCTGAGGGGAAGCATACTTCCCCTCTTCCTTCCCTTCCCTTCCCTTCCCTTGCTCTAATGGAAGCTTAGAACTGAGTGGAAAATCAGATGTTACTCAACTCCAGTTCCAGTATAGCCATCTGGACTTACTGGGAACAGCACTTCAATGCCAATTGGGGGAGTTTTGATTTCCCAGCCTACAAAAGCTTTCTTTGCTCTTTCCTTCATGCTAGAAGGTTTTTGATCAATATAGACTAGGAATGAGACAATTCAAGAGTGGATAGAAGGGAAAACCATCTTACGAAGGATCTTGATGTAAAGCACGATTGCCTAATTCTTTGGCTTGCATCCTCCCAATTTAAAATCCCAGAATAAGCTGTTAAATATTTCACAGTCTAATTCTCTCTTTCCTGCTTTCCAGCTTCCTTCGTGTTTTCCTGCTCAGCATCAATATTCAATGCAATTAAGAAGCACATAGGTCCACTTAAATGGCCTATAAATGTTGTGGGTTTCTTTTAAATATATCAGCTACTATAGTTATGTTTGTTATAATAAATACTAACTAATAGCTTGTTTGCTTAGCTCTGTTTCTCTTCCAAACTAACAGTAAACTCTATAGCTTGAAGGTTTGTTACAGAGAATAATTGCAAGTTGAGTATTTGAAAGGAAAAAGTGCTAAAGTACAAATGTTCCTTTCTGCTTTTTCTAGAAAATGTTATTTATAGTGCAGTGAATAATTCGATTTTAGCATTTTCCTGTTCTAGTTTCCATGGTTACAGCTTTGGAGTGTGGTAAGGCATATGAGAGAATGGCAAACAAACTCTTACCTAAGCTTTTCAGCTAATTAGGGAATAGGTGGGCTTTAATGGCATTAACATCCTACCAATCAAATTGTAAGGAACATTAGAGCATTGTTTTTACTAAAGGACAAAACATTGCTTTATAAATTAGTTAAACTGGGTGCTAAAACTTGCCTAAATATGACTGCAGGGTTTTTTTTAAAAAAAGATTTTTTTAATCCTGCCTCTATTATTTTTATAAATAACTCAAGGTGGTGAACATACCTAATACTCTTATCGTCTCCTATTTACCTCTCAGAATAATAGAATAACAGAGTTGGAAGGGATCTTGGAGATCTTCTAGTCCAACCCCCTGCTCAAACAGGAAAACCTATACCCTTTCAGACAAATGGTTGTCTAATCTCTTCTTAAAAACCTCCAGTGTTGGGGCACAGCTTTTAGAGACGGTGTCATTTCACTGATTAATTGTTCTCTGTACTCTTTTTAGAGTCTCAACATCTTTTTTATATTGTGGTGACCAAACTGGATGCAGTATCCCAAGTATGGTCTTACCGAGGCATTATAAAGTGATACCTAATGCTTCACATGATATTCTCATGAAACAATAAAATAAAACAAACGATGATACTGTAAACTGTAAAATTGTATTGACTAGGTTTTGAGCTGTACAACTATGTAGTTAAAACCGCCTATGCAAGAAAATGAGAACTGAATTGGAGATCACATATTACAGGTGTGTCTCAGTTTCTTTTACTTTTGAAGGAAAGTAACATGATTTACTCCAGTCCTCATTTATCAGAGTGTATTCATTGTGTAAGTCGCAATTTGCTTTAGTTTGTTGAATAAGTCTTTGTGTCTTGATTCTGACAACAATGGCTAAACTATTGTTCTTTTTTTTGGCCATCCATCATGACTATATCTTCATATTGCACTAAATTAAAAAAAATTAAGTCCAGCCAACGTTCTTCTAAACAAACTGATGCTACATTTGATAACATACTGTCACATTTTCTTTTGCTGTCATGTTTTTCTAGATTAGAAATGGAAATGAAGCAATGACAGAATATAACAAATATCAGTTGAGCTGATCAAAGCTAAATGACCCAAAGTCACAAATGAGCGCTACTCTTGAATGGAACAGAATGGAATGGAACGGAACGGAATATAAAATATGAAAAATTAAATATGGAATATAAAATATGGAATTTAAATATGGAATATAAAATAGAATAGAATTAGTCCTCAACTTACAACAGTTCATTTAATGACTATTTAAAGTTACAATGCCACTGCAAAAAGTGATTTATGATCATTTTTCAAAGTTATGACTTTTGCAGCATCTCCATGATCACATGATCCAAATTCAAATGCTTGGCAATTGGTTCACATTTATTATCATTGATGTATCTCAAGGTCATGTGATTACCTTTTGCGACCTTCTGACAAGCAAAGTCAATGGGGAAGCCAGATGCCTTTAACAACTGGGTTACCAACTTATCAACAATCAGAGATGCACTTAACAACTGTGGCAAGAAAGGTCATAAAATGAGTCAAAACTCATTTAACAAATGTCTCAACAACAGAAATTTTGGGGCTCGATTGTCATAAATCAAGGACTACTTATAGAGTAGAGAAATAGCAATATAGAAATAGAATTTCTATGTTTCTAAACATTCCATCAACCCTAACTTTCTCCACTCCCAAAGAGAGGATAATATTAGGATCCAGAAAAGAAGAAAACCTTCCAAATACTTTCTTGCACTCTCTGTGCCCTGTGCATCATTTTACTTAATCCGAGGGGCATATTGAAAGAAGCTGGTGTGCTTTTTGGCTAATGCGTCTAGACGGTCTAATGTTCCCAGTGTAATGTATTCAGCTTCTGCTGCATTTTAGAACAGGGATAACAATAGTGCAGTATGTTTCTTTGCATTATGACTCACACACAGTTCCTTATGGTGCTGTGAAATACAATTTCTCAAACTCCAATTATCAAATTGAAAATAGTACTGCACTTACAGCAACAGTTATTCGCCCTCCTAAGCATTACGTGGGATCTGGTTTCTTCTTTTTTTAAAATGCACCTAAGGAATGGGTCATTAATTATTGGAAAGACTGCTTTCTCCATCAAAATCAGGTTTTAAGGTGCTCAGGAGAGGTTTCGTCTTCTGTCCAATAGTTGTGAGCAGCCTAAATGTCAAGGCAAGCGAGAAACGGCCATCTGAATAGCTCCTCACGGGCTCAGACTCTCATTGCGAGGGACGTTCCTTCCATAAGCTAAAATCTGCATTCAAAATTAAGATGCTGGTTTTGTTGAGTATGCAAAGCTGTTTTCCAGGACTGGTTTTTAATGTGGCAGGCGCTCGTATTTCTCAGTGGTGCTTTTCTTTTTATACTTTTTAAACCTATGAATCCCATTCCTTTTATTTCATGAAAGTATCTTCTGTGCGTAAAGATGAGTTGGGATGGGGGAAAGCGTTCTGGGCAAACATAGGGAAAGACAGGCTACAACATCATTACTTTTCTTTCTTACAAATGGATGTCTGACGATTGGCCATGCCAGAAATACAGGTAGTTCTTGACTTACAACAGCTCATTTAGTGAACGTTCGATGTTACAGTGGCACTGGAAAAAGTGATTTAAGACCTTTTCCATACTTATGACCTTTGCAGTATCCCCACAGTCAGGTGATCAAAATCAGACCCTTGGCAACTGACTCATATTTATGACAGTTGCTGTGTCCTGGGGTCATGTGATAATCTTTTGTGACCTTCTGACAAGCAAAGTCAATGTGGAAGCCAGATTCACTTAACAACCGTGTTATTAACTTAACAACTGCAGTGATTTAATTAACAACTGTGGCAAGTAATTTACTGTGTAAATTGGGGCAAAATCCACTTAACAGATGCCTCACTTAACAACAATTTTGGGGCTCAATTGTCATAATTCGAGGACTACCTATAATTTAACAACTGCAGTGATTCACTTAATAACTGTGGCAAGAAAGGTCATAAAATGGGGCAAATTCACTTAACCACTGTCTTGCTTAGCAACAGAAATGTGCTCAATTGTGGTAAGTCGAGGACTGTCTGTATAAACCATTTTGTGAATTGGCAAATCGCCACATTGCAATCATTTTCTGACAGCATGGCCTTCAAAATCCAGGTATGTTGTGGTTTCTTAAATATTGCCTCCCTGATTAGAGGCAAGGTTTGGAGTCCCTCACCAGCTTACTTGCATCCTTTGGGAAAAAGTAATAATTAGGCATTGAGTAGCAGCCCAAGGCTTCCCGAGACCTTCTGTTCATTATTCTTGAATTTTGAAGCAGCTGAAATGTATGTGTATATAATGTCGCCTTGGCCTATTTTTGCTAAAGTAATAGCTTAAAAAAAAAGCATATAAACCTATGGCTTAAATTGTAAAAGAGGACACAAAGACTGAATACCGAGTTGCCTGCTATACTGAATATGAAAGTGCTTTCTCCTAAACTAAAAAAAAAAATGGTCATTATGACTTTCTTAGCCATAATGCTAAAAATTAAAAGGAAATTTCTGGAAGTAATTATGTAACAGAAAGCATTTTGCTTTCTGTTATGAAATAGATTAGCGAAGGAAAAATCTGTGAGAAATAATATTGCAGAATTTTTTAGCCATTGAAAAAATGAATGCTTCTTGTATGTTAGAGTGATAACTGAGAATGGAGAAAAGCAGAAGAGTGTCATCTTTTGTTGATTCTATTATAAATGTCACAAAATGTTATTCCAACAAAATATTGGCTAAGCCTTTATAGCTTTTCACATGAGCATATCTTCCTTATAAGAGAACATGGACAATAGTTCTAATTGTATAGAATTTCAGCTACTTCTTTTTCCTTCATTGTGATATGTTATTCTTTACAGTACTGTAAACATTTTAAAAAATGAAGTTTGTTCAGTTGTGGCCAAAGCCTTCCATCTCACATTTATTTAAAAATAAATTGCTCTCTGTTAAAAGGAATGTATTTTATTCTTGCAATTTTAATTCTGTCTTTGTATACAGTTATATATAATATAGTAAACATCCCTAACCTGATAGGAAGAAATCACAACTGAATAAATATTTTGATGGTTTATATAATGATTTATAGTTTGGGGGGTTTATAATTATTTGAGTTTTTTTACTGTTTGTACCTTCTGATTAGCAAGTCTCAACCTGAATGATTTGAGATGTTGAAGAGTTTTACTGCCCTCTGCTGTACAAAACACTTCTAATCTTTTATTTCTTGTTCAGCAGCTAAAAATGTTTTCCTTTCCTTATATTGAGTATTCTTTACATTTGCTATAGCACTGCAACTGAAAGCTAGCATGTTATTGACCAAATGGAAGCTATCATCTACATGCCATAATATTTTTATAGGATACAATACTTTTAATTGCTGGGTAAGTTTGAAATCCAAATGTGCAAAGAAACTGCAATCCAACTGCCTTGATTTTTATATACGAAGCACTGCTTTTTTTTTCTGTGCATGAATGCATTGACAGAAATCTAAACAAGCCATGCAGGCAGTCTTTGGGTTACGATAGCAGTTGGGATTAGAAACTACATTAATAAGAAAGCAATCCAGTCATAAAGCATTAAGTCACATGACTCTGATGCTTAGCAACAACTGCCACAGTCCTGTTCCCATTGTTAAGTGAGGATCTCATGTGGTCACGACTTCTGACCTCCTGCTGGTTTCCCCATTGACTAAGTCTGTGGGAAGTCGGCAGCATCAGATATTGTTATCATTTGACTGTGGTTCCCTGTGACATCACAATTGGAAGCCGAGCCCCTGACTCACAATCCCATGATTTCAAGGATGCTGTTATGTATGGAACTTCAAGGACCCATCCTAAGTCGTTGTCGTCTGTCCGTCCCCATTTAACTTTGAATAGATGCTGAACAAATGGTTGTAACCCAAGGAATGCCTGCAGTGTAAAAAATATAATAATGATATTTTTAAGGAAAAATATGATATGGGTCTGTTATGTAAAACAAAACTATGCACTGATAGCACAATAGAAAACATCCTAGTTTTAGCCAGCTTAAGCGTAATGTTTGATCCAAATTAGATTAAAATTCCCCAGCATCAATTCACTGTTAGAAGTAGTCTTCATGATTACCCATGAAACGTGATCTAATAGAATCAATAGAATTTTTAATCCAGTTCACTTGAATTCTTAATAAGATGGACAAACCAATGGGCAGTTCTGCTCTGTGATAGTACCGGTAGCACATAACACCGTTTTGTGAGATGTAGTTTGATGCAGAAATTATACTCTATAGAGATTTCCCATGTTGAAAAAAAATCAGTTGCCATATATCTATACACACACACACACACGTATATATATGTGTGTGTGTGTGTGCGTGTGTCTGTTGTGTAAATATTTGTGTGTGTGTATGAGAGAGATGGACTATATAAAGTAATGTAATTTGGTAGGTTTGAATATAGGAAATTAGCTTTTGGGCAGTTAGAGATCTCATTGTTTTTCTCAAGATAAACGATGGCTTCTGGATTTCAGTTGCATTTACATCAAATTGGAAGAAATCGATGTGATATTTTAAAGGAGAGAAGAAATAAAATTGCACAGTTTTGAGACATTAAAGAGTTATTTTCCTGTAGACAATTCCATCTATAAATAATTGGGATCCTCATGCTGTCAAGTAGATATTTTCCTTATTTTTGTCATGTGTTTTATTCAGTATGTTTTAAATCTGTTTAGGAGTATTCATAGAATCCATAAACTTAAAACTTACTATCGTGTGCAGGAAGTCAGGAGTCAAGGCAGTTTAAATTAATATACAGGTTTATTGTATGCTAACTCTCTCTACAAGAATCAGAACTGCTAACGGTCAAAGCACATTGGCAGTAGACGAGTTCACGGAATTCAAGGAGGGATGAACTCAGATCTCTTGTGTGCACGAAGGGACTCCAAACTGATGACATGCTTGACCCCTCTCTCAGTCTCATCCTGATCATCTCGTACATCTTCTTTAATCAGCAAATTGTATTTGTTACCTGTAATCATTTTCTTTTTATTATCTGCTCAGCAGTTGAATTTATCAGACTTTCAGTCATTTGTTTATGCCCAATTAATTAATTACAAAAATTTATCATGCATAGTTGAATTCTTTTCTGTTAAGGGAATATGAACGTGTTTTTCCTAACATAGATGGTATATCATGAGATTATTCTCATCTTTTTTATTAATCCCCACAAAATAAATTAGGTTTTATGATTTCCGATAGGTATGTTGAAAGGGAAGAGGCAGTAAAGTGGCATTCTATTCTATTCTATTCCTATTCTATTCTATTCTATTCAATTCTATTCTATTCTATTCTATTCTATTCTATCCTATCCTATCTTATTCCTATTCTATTCTATTCTATTCTATTCTATTCTATTCTATTCTATTCTATTCTATCAGTTCCATTTGATCCATGCAGGTAGCGAAGTGAAATCTAATATTTTGCATTTAGGTTAGAGCTGCTTTTTTACCTTGATTTTTAAAGAAAAGGTCTCAAATCATTTTCAGACCCTGATGTCTTATTTAACTCAGCCTTTTGGTTTACACTGAATATGTGAAAGTGAAGAATGAAGGAAGTAGCATTTGTAAGCCCTTTCTGAAACTATCTTATTTAAATTGAAACATATAACACATGTCTTTACTTAAAAGTTTTGAAGAATGCCATTATCATTGGGTTATATCACAGAGTCTGAATCTCAACAATAAGAACAGTATTTGAAATTTAATTCACTAACTCCTTCCAGCCCAGTTTTCTGTAATGCATTGCTATATTAATGTAATAATGATATTTAAAATTAACTGCAAGTTATACATTAAGGACTGCTGTAGAAAAGTTGTGAAAATCATATAACTTTAAGTGGAAAAAATTAAATACAGTTAAAATATTTATTTTTTTAAAAAAATATTCTGTTGATTTTTAAACATTTTTTAGGTGTCTAAAAGGAATGGTATTGCTGATGCCAAACAGTATAATACAGCCCAGGGGTCTCCAATAGTAATAAGGACATGGGACACCTTTCAGATTCCAGATGGATCATTACAACTGACATCTTGGTTGACGACTGTGAAAAAGATCCTTGGATTATTTTATTTTATTTTCGTGGGGGACCACAATCACAGATCTACAGGATACACCAGGCAAGTAGTATGGAGCTTTTAATTGCTTATGTGGCCTTTCTATTATAGAAGGAGGGAGGCTAATGCGGATCTGAAACCATCTTTCCAAAGGTTTCAGTGCATTTGTGAACTCTTTATTTTCTAGTAATTTTGTTTAAAACTGCAGGCTGCAGGGCTTAAAAATGTAAATGTATAACCAACAAATAGTTTGATATTTTAGAAATAAATAATGATTTATCTTTGAGAAATCTGTAGTACCGTTTGTCAAAGTATTATTATAACAGAGATGCTATTTGGTCCAAAGATTACAATTTAGCAGGACAGCCACATCCCAAAGTTTATAATTTTTGCTGTGGACACAATGATGATTCCTCTTTGCTTTGAAAGTTGGTACTTGTATCTTCACTTTTTTCCCCTCAAAATTATTTTTTAACAAAGACAATTATCGCTGATCTACTTTAATTAGCAAATCCATAGTTAAGGGCCAGAGATTCATAAATCACACACTACTTACTGAATTATTGAGTTAACGTACGTAAAGGTTTGCTGCATTGGATGGAACCAATAATACTTTTTGGTATGTTCAACTACAAGTAATCCTTCAAATGAGGATTTGGAAAGCTTTTAAAGCCTTCTGACAAGAGTTGAATACAAGTAATTCTCTGCTTATGACCACAATCATGACTGGAATCTCAAGTGTTGAGCAGAGTGGTCATTAAGTGAGACACCCATGTAACTGCTTCGCTCAACAAACACAATCCCTGTGTCCTATCCCATCCTAGGAAATCAGATGCACAGGTAAGTCTTTTATTAACAGCAAAAGGTTTGAAGGAGTTGAGGAACACGGTGGTGAGGTGAACAGAGAGTTGGTTGCCAATGGATTTGTGAAGCATGCTGCGCCCCTTATATAGGGGCAGTGTGACCCAAATTTAGTCCTTTGAGGGTACCTTTTTGGTGAATAGTCTTGCTGAGAGCCTTTGTTCAGTGACTAAGATTCCTTCCTGGTAGGCAGCCCTTTCGTTCTCAAAGAGCTGCCTGGCGAGTGGGGGCAGAATCACAGCTCCAGGCAGAGCTGAGATTCCCTCCCAGCAAAGAGCTGCCTGCTGGGAGGGAATCTCTGTTCTGCAGCAGGGAGCAGCAGATTGCAACCTTCTGTGTTGGCTTCCCTATTGACTTTCTGGGGACGCAGACAGAGAAAATGGCAAATGGTGATCACATGATTGTGGGGTGCACAGCAGCCGATTGTAAACATGAACAGTTTGCCAATCACCCAGAGGTGATCATGTGACCATACAAGGGTAGCACTATGTTTTACAAAGATCAGAAGTACTTTATGGGCTGTATTCCGAAATAATTCCAAACAGTCATTAAACAACCAGTTGCAAGTTAAGGATTACATGTAAAAGGGAGTTTGAATAGCATATATGCATATCTGAAGAAATACTGGCCTTCCATATGCAGATGTATAAGTCTGGACATAATTATGTTTTCACTTACATAATATATAAGTAGTATTTAATGAAATGATGCTTTCTAAGTCTAATTCAAAATGTCAAGTTGAAATGTCAATTAAGTTCAATATTGCCTAGGTTTGAATGTCACTTTTGATTCTTGCAAATAGTTTATTGTTTGTGATTGTTAATAAAGTGAACAATTCTGAATTCATGGCTAAATCTTTTTAAACAGTTTTTTGAAACTGATCTTTTCATGTATTATTGAAATGAGCTAATACGGATACTAATGATGGTACCCGTGTTCTTCCTTTTCCTCTTCCTTGTCCTTCTTTTTTCCAGGCTCCATATTTCCTTTAGATTTTTAAAATAACCTTTTCTAATGAGGATGACTGATACGATTAGAGTAAAGGAGGAAGGTGATACAATGAAATGTTCAGAAGCCGAAATAAAAGACAATACTGCAGTGGAACACTTCGTAAGATCGGAAAGTCAAGAGCAAATTCAAGCAGAAAAAGTTGAAAAATGTACCGATAATAAAAATGATGTACAGGTAAGAGAAATGTCTCCCATCCTATTTTTTCATCCTGATGTGGTGTTTATTGAATGGAAGGAGGGAAAACAATGTAATCACAAAAGGCAGGATAAAAATCTTTACAAATAAATAACATAGAATAAAACATGGTGTCTCTTAATTGTACTTGAGTCAGTTTTGTTGGTGTTCTTAAAATGCACGAACTGTGATTCTCTTTTGTTTGCACCTTTGCTTTAATCTACCCTTTTCTTATTATTGTGCTTTTAATTTTTTTAAGTAGGTCTGAAAATATGGGTGTACATTTTTCAGAAGGGAAAGAAGGGTGTATTGGTAGCAATATATATTTTGTATTGGTGAGTCGTCATATTAATATAATATTAGAAGTCCAAAACATTCTGAAATTGATCAACGTCCACTTCAAATATGAAATACATGTTTTTTAAAACCAAAAACCAGGTTGGTTAATTTCAGTTGAATTTAAGCTTTCTACTTCATAGTTGTAATTCCTAACCAAAGCAGTTTAATTTCATTGGTTTCAGCATTTCTTTAAAAGAATTTCAAGTGAGTGAGTAACCTAAAGAGAATTGTTCCTAAAACCATGAACGGCTAGTTTTAATTGCTTTGATTGTGACCTTTTTTACTTTCTGCTTTTCTGTATAATAGTGTTTTATTGTGCAGCTTTGATATGTTTGCTTAGTCAAACATCTATTTTTTTTTCTTAAGCTCCTTATGTTTTCTGGAATTCTGCATTGGTTTTTAAAAAATAGCGACCATGTAGAAGGTAAGGTTGATTAGGAGCTTCTCCTGTGATTTTTTATCTTTTCAATACCCCCATGCAATTAAGAAGAGACTTCACCTTCTTTCCAAACAGTTCTGTGTAAACAAGAAAGTTGGTGAATACTATACTCCCTTCTCTTTTTTTAAGAGTTGTCATTGCCAAAAAGTCTGGGGCAGCAACAACTAGTATTCTGGAATCCATCTTGTCAGTACTTTTTAATCAACTTCCTTTTCTCTCCCCCATCCTTCTTCTTCCCAATATATTATTAGTGACACAAGGCTTATGAATGAGTATATTTTTCTTTTATTTAATTCCTGAAGAGCCTTTTGTTACATGCCATTTCAATAAGCATAATATTTATCTTTGGGAAATAACTTTTTATTTTATGATGAAGAATTGCCACCTGCCTTTCTCTGAAGAGTGAAATTCTCAGAATGTTAAGAGCAAAACTCAAATTCTGCAGTTCTATTGCTTAATAGCAGTTAAATTATAAACTGTCCTCTGTTTATAAGAAATCACTTTGCAGTCATGATAGTGAATTAGAAATGCAAGAAGCAGAGCAAATTGCTTATTTCTGAAAGCATAGTATCGATATAGATAGAGACAGAGTGACACAAAATATAGGTAGTCCTTGGGTTAAGACGACTCATTGAACGACCATTCAAAGTGATAATGGTGCTGAATAAGGCAAATTTACAAATGAACCTGAGGTCACACAATCGCAATTTGAACAATAGCCTTGCAGTTAAAGTACCGTATTTTTTGGAGTATAAGACGCACCTTTTTCCTCCCTAAAAAGGGGTGAAACGGGTGCATCTTATACATCGAATGTAGCCTCATCCACCCACTGGCCCCCACCCTTTGGCTTCAATTTACCTCCTTAGAGCAAGCAGAAACAGCTCCTTAGAGTTGGATCGGCCTAATTAGCATGTTGATTGCCCCGACCATCAGCTGTTCCAGGCTGTAGCAATTGCCATTTGCTTCCATGGGCCTCTGCTGCTTGCAGCAAGGAAATAAAATGCTGGGAGATTTTTTTTTCTTGTGCTAATCTTCAATCTATGATGAAAATGAAAATGAAAGTAAAGCAGGCTGTTTGCTACAGGGAGGGAGGCAGATTTCTTTTTCAGCAGAAAAATCTCCTCCAGGAAGAAGCTTCAGAAAAGTAGTCTCCAAACAGAGCTTCAGAATAAAAGCTTCTGAGACTTTTTTTCTGAAGCACTGTTTGGGAGGCTTTTAGAGGCAGAAGAAAAAGTTTTTTCTGAAACTGAGTTTCAGAAGTTTCAGAGGCAGAAAAAAAAAGCAAGGCACAGAGCTCGTAACCATGGAACCTGCTGCTAAAATTAACCTCTGGGAACAGCTGATTGGGGGTATTCCAGAGGCAGATCCACCCCAGTCAGCTTTTTTCTTATTTTCCTTCCCAAAAAATTAAGGTACGTCTTATACTCAGGTGCGTCTTATACTCCAAAAAATATGGTACTTTATAAGTAATTCAAGGTGCTGAATACACCTAATACACCTTTCTCCTCCACTTTCTCCACAACAAAAACTCTGTGAGATTGGTTGGGCCAAGAGTGACTGGCGCAAGGTCATAGCCAGCATTCAAGCTGAGATGGACTAAAACTCACAGTCTCTTGGTTTCTAGACCAGTACCTTAATCACTATATCAAATTGGTTTTTGGGCGTTTTCAAGCCACTATAAGTGTCTTACAAAAAAGGGAAATACATGACAACTTCCCAGATTAATTCAATCAATATATAAAAATATAGGAGATCTGAAAACTTTGCAGAGCTATCATAAAGCCATACCTTACGTCACTGTCACTTATATAATCAAAACTAGCAAAGAGCTGGTGTGTATTGAATTGGAGTAATAGTCATTTCCTGACCAAGTGGATCTTGTCTGAAAAATAGACTTCTCTAAAATCTTGGGATAGATTTCCTTTTCAGTTTTGCTACATAAGTTCCTTCAGCTAAACTGTAGGGAATCTTGCATTTCTAATTGAACAAACCATAACTTTTATCTCTTCAGTCAACATCAGGGGAAATGGGAGTTTTAGTCTAGTAGCATCTGGACTACACATATTCTCCTTCTGTTCTCTAACTCAAAACACTGGTTATCAGCCCCAAGACCTCCTATTTCAGAGGTGAACAAGCATCAGGCTACATGTGATTCCCACATTTTCATTTTGTACCCTGAGATCAGGCTGCCAAAAGTCAGTTGTACATTTTTCATGTTTTCAGGGGGGAAATAGTTGAAAAGGAATGTGCCTCTAAGAGACAAAACATATCAATTTCCACTGTTTACACCTCTCTACCAAAGGACCTAAATATTTCACCTTATTCATCTAATAAACTCACACTGCCATTAGAATCACCCCTAAAAATGCCATTTGTTTGGCCCCTCTATAGATTTCAACCTATAATAAATTTACCCAGTGAATCATTTTTATATTTGTGTGTGTTGTGTGTGAACAATCCAAGATTATTAGGACTGTAGAAGGTCTTCTGTGACAAAATTCACAGTTGTGTGAAGCCCCAAACAATTGCTAACATAACAATGGTTTGACCAACTCCTGCCAGCTGTAGCAGGGATCTCCAATCTTGGCAACTTTAAGACTTGTAGACTTCAACTCCCAGAATTCGTCACCCAGCTGGCTGAGGAATTCTGGGAGTTGAAGTCCACAAGTCTTAAAGTTGCCAAGATTGGAAACCCCTAAACTAAAGGTAACAAAGATTGCTCCCCAGCAACCACAGGATAGCTGATTGAAGTTTGTACAAATCCACTTCCTAGTACTTAGGAACAATTTTGAAATTATCACTGTGAAGAGATGGACGAGATTTATACCCCAATTGTTCTCATAAAATCCTTGCTCAACAGTGGAGTTTACTGGATGATCTTGGGAATTTATTAGTCTGTTTCATCCAAATGTAGGGTGATTGAAGAATGCAAAAGGAACTGCACTCACTACTCTGATCTGCAGTGGATTAATTGATTTTTTGGGTTTGTGTGAGGGTTTTTTTTCAGAGGAACGCCCTTAGGCTTGGAAGAAGAATTAAACATTGGCCTGCCCCAGTTTTAGTTTTGATCACAAATATTCAAGCAGAAATATTTACAGCTCCAGCATTTAAAATGTCATCCTTTCCATATATGAAGATTTTTGGCTATATGTACTCTGGTTAAATTCACCATCCCATAGATTTATGTGATCTGAGGAGAATCAAGAGTATCTACAGATATTACATGATAAGACAGGCTTTTTTTTTGGTCAGACCTGAAATCTGAATGCCAATAATCATAACTATGGTATTTTTTGGAAGAAAATAATTTATACATACAGAACTTGCTGAATGTGCATGGTGCAAAAAAGAACCTGCTTAAGAAATTCTGCAATTAAGATGAACAACTTTTTTAAAAACCAAAAACTGGACCTGCTCTTATACAACAGCTAGCATGCAAGCACTTAGCATGAAAAATTAATGAAATGGTTCACTAAGTTCAAGCTACTATTAAAGGCAGAGGAGCTGGATCATAAGAACTTAGTGTTCCTATTTTTCATTCCATCTCTTAATGTGAAATGATGCCTAGAACTGAAAGAGGTTTTGGTAGCCATTTAATTCACACACACACACACACACACACACACACACACACACACAGTAAAAGAGTCAGAGATCAGAACATCATGGAGCTGTTTCTATGTACCAGGCGATGTGGTGGTAGTGATGATTTTCCAAAATGCAACATAGGAACATGTAGGAACATAGGAAACTGTAGAGCCGACCTGTTTTAGAATGTGAATGTGAACAGAAAGTGCTCACCTCATAACTGCAGAAGCAGTAGGTGATATGGGAATGGTCACTTGTTTGTGGTGACCCAGAATGCTGCAAAGGTATTTAGCAGGAGTGGGTTCCACTTACCTTTACTACCGGTTCGCAATGGGAACGCTCATGCAAGCTCACTTTGCTTGCGCATGCTTGCTTCTGCGCATGTGTAGAAGCTTCTGGGCATACACAGATCGCCCCATGATGATGTCGGGGTGGGTGGGCAGAGCCTCCCACTGGTTTTACTACCAGTTCTAAGAACCAGGCAGAACCGGGAGCAACCCACTGCTGATATTTAGCCACTGTTATATATAATTAGTTTTTTTCATTCAACCTGTAGTATGCAAATATCCATAGCTTCCAGTCATAGCTTGCAGTTAATCTACTGCAAGCTAATCAGTAAAGGAATATATGATTATGAGAAAAAATGGCAAGGAGGAAGGATTGAAACATGCAATGTATGTTCCATAAAGGAGGCAGTCAGAACACTGACATATAGAACAATATTTCTCAACCTTGGCCACTTTAAGATGCATGAATTTCATCTCCCCGAATTCTGGGAGTTTAAGATGGGGGAAGTCCCCTCATTTTAAAAGTTGCTGGGGTTGAGAAACACTGCCTTAAAATGTCCTAATTTCTTTCTGGGAAACTCAGAAAATTTTCAACACTTTCCAAGAGCATCTAAGAATTTTCCCAATCACTTAAATAGGCTTCTAGATTTCAGTGTGGGGGTTATCACTCAGCCTGACCTTTGCTGGTGATTAATGGTTTTGACAGGGATAATAGAGTAATTTAATAATTAATAGTCTTCTTCAAAAATAAATAAACATGGTTCATTTGGATAACCATTTAAATGAATTACAAAGCTGTGTTCAAAATCACTTGAACTGAAGAGGCCTTTCATTCGTTCTGTTCCTCAAACCTGCTGCAGTAATTAGCATTATCCTTTTATTTATAGCTATTTATAGACATTGCTTTTACCTTGGGCAGTGAAATTTGCCACCCTCCCATATGGCCATTTTTTCAGTGTTTGCTGATCTGTTGCCTGTACTAAATCTGTTGCCTAAACCTTAGCTCCCATTTAAATAAACATAATCACATCACATAATTGATATATTTTGCATTAGCTAGTCTTATTCTTGCCCACTCTTTTCTTTTGTCTCCTCTGCTGGTGTTCTTCCCTGTACAGTCATGTCGCCAAAAACTTGCCATTTTCATTCTCTTGGAGGTCCTTTATCCCCATTTCTGGAAAGTTCTTCATATTTCTCTGGCCAGAAGGTAGAACTCTGGCTGAGTTGAGGTTATACCTTATAGTAGCACCTTCCATACTTAAATCCTTGTATTATAGACAGAAGGTTTTTTCCCCACAGCGTGAATGGCAAGAACTATGGATGTTGACAGCTAGAAGTTAACAGAGTTAGTTTTTTGGCCTTACCATCTGTCTTATGTGTTCTTTCAACATATGGAAAGGTCTGGGAGCGGGGTTAACTTGAAACTTCCTATTGTAATTTTAATTGCTATAAGCTCTCCTATATGGTGAGGTATTGTTGACCAAGGAGGAACACATGATTGGGTGCATAATAATGAACAACGACCCTCACAATATTCATCTGTGCAAAGAAACTATGGCCAGAATTTAACGTATGAAAAAGGGAAAAGAAAAAGTTAACTATCAACATACATCAGTGCACTCATTGGGCTTAGTTCCTAGGAAAAGAAACACTTCAAGATATGCAGCCCAGATTTGGAGAAAGAGAGGCAGAGCCTGGGGCAGAGTCAAGAGAGGAATCAGCCTGGAGTCCCAAATGGTCCAAATCAAGCTGCTCTTGAATTCTGTTAACTCTTATCTAGCACCAGTTTAGTACTATTAATTGACTGAAATAGGTACAAGCAATAAATCAACTAGAGCTTGTTGTCATGGTCCTGATTCTTTATAACTGGCACTGGATTTAAAAATCAGAACAAAGGTCCAAACAAAAATGCAAAATGTAGATTTGAGCAGCCAACTTTCTCTTAGTTTTCCTAGCAACAAGTACACTTCAAGGTATGAAAGGAAGAAAATGGAGTCATCCTAATACCAGAAATTTTCACTCTCGGTTTCTTTACAAATCTTAGCCTTTCTACTTAAATCCAATAAATATTTCAGAATGGCTGAAGGGATCTATTTCTGTTGATTTTATTCTCTTTCCCCAGGATGAGATTTATGTTTAGCCACTTGCAATATTGGAGTGGTGTAGTGGCTCGGCGGTTAAAATGCTGGGCTTGTTGGCTGGAAAGCTGGCAGCCCAGGTTCGAGACCCAAGCACCACACGATGGGGTGAGCTCCTGTCCTTGCCTCAACTGCTGCCAACCTAGCAGTTCAAAAGCATGCAAGTGCAAGCAGATAAATAGATACCACTACAGTGGGAAGATAGCTGTACTCTGTGACATCATACCGGCCACATGACCCCAGAAATTTCTTCAGACAGCGCTGATTCAATGGCCTTGAAATGGAGATGAGTACCATCCCCTATAGTTGGCAATGACTAGCAGAGTAAAATCTGCAGGGACTCCTTATCTTTTACTTACAATATCATCTTCCTTTAAGAGCCTTGCTAAATCAAGTTACATTTCCAATCAAAGAAAGAAAACAGACACAATTGGCATAATTCTAAGCCCAGGAAATATTGATACCATCATTAATATCTTGATGATTTTCTTAAAGGAGAAGGCTAAATAATTCTGCCTTTATTCCCTTGTCCTTTATTTGCAAGCAGGCTATCTGTAGTTTTCATCCCTTTGAGCTCAATTTATCGTATTAGACACAGATTTAAAAGCCCGTATTGCAGACAATTCATTGGTAGCATTTTCCTGAATGATCTCTATCATTATTGTACACTCAGGCACCATGCTGACCTTGACATTGTTTTGCTAGCCATATATTATCTTCTATTGCATCTTGCTTGAACAAAAATGCTCCCATTTTTCCTTCAGAACTCATTGCTGGTCATGCTAATTCAAGGTTGAGTATTAAAAACCCCAGGCTTTGCAACATGAAAAACAATACCTCTTGCATCATGTGCAAAGTATATGTAAATTATTACTTATTACAGATTACTCTCACCTGTAGATTAGAGAGGTCAGGGCAGAACAATTCACAGACATTTTCTGTTTTTTTACTTTTCACTTAAGTATTTATATCCTCCATGTATAGAACACTTTTCTCTTTGAGAAAAGAATTGGCTTCCCATTAATTTTATTCTCACAACACATTAGATTATGATCAGATAGAATTGGTGGATTAAAGTTCCGGCTGAGGTCTGTAGTCAAATGTGAACATGAAATTGGATCTCTCTGGCTCAAGTCTAACCCCTGAGACCTTTAAACATTCAGGCTTTGGAATAATAACCTTGAATATCCTGTTTTTATAGATCTGTGAAAGTTGCTTTTAAAAATATAAAGTTAGGTCCTTTAGGTCTTAAAATATGCTTAAGAATACCAGATTTTTTTTAATACGATGATGATGATGATGTTATCCATTCAGTCGTATCTGACTCTTGGTGTGTCTATGGTCTGTCACAGCTTCCAATCTTGCACGACTTCTTTGAGTTTTTTTCTATGCTCCGGCTGGTGTCAGCTTTGATGATGTCCAATTATCATGTTCTTTGGTGGCCTGGTTTCTTTTTACCACTAACTCTTCCAAACATAATTGTTTTCTCCACTGGAATTCCAGTGAATTCCCTTGCATTGACACAGCTAACATTTATAATGTTTGCAATTGCTATGCTATTGGAATTCAGCAGCTAACTCACATCATTTAGCCTTGCTCTTTGTTATCACATTTTGTACAAAAATTCATAGAATTGTTAATATGCTTTAGAACAGGGGTCTCCAACCTTGGCAATGTTAAGACTTGTGGACTTCAACTCCCAGAATTCCAGCTTTGCTGGCTGAACAATTCTGGG
>JANHFM010009319.1:12368-30608 GCA_032468115.1 Grayia smithii
ACTCGGGGTGGCTTACATAAGTTAAGAACAGAAACAGAGAAAAGACAAATGAAATTAAAATTGAAATTAAAACAGTACACAAAAACATCCATGTAATTTTCTTGGCAACCACATGACCTTATTGCCTTCTGGCTTCCCACCCTAGTTTCCTGAGATGTCCAGCTCAACTCTATGTTGCTTGATTTTTGGCAAAATATGTTGTCACATTGCTGTAGTTTATTTTGAAAGACAGAGTAGCCCAAATATGTTATGTCGACTTGAGACTTGTATTGATTGCATTTTCTTTCACCTGTACAATATGCAATCAATCAGAACAGAGCTGGAAGGGATCTTGGAGATCTTCTAGTCCAACCCCCTGCTCTAGCAGGAGACCCTACACCATTTCAGACAAGTGACTGACAGTCCAGTCCCTTCTTAAAAACATCCAACTCCTGATGACAAGCTGTTCCGCTGGTTAATTGTCCTCACTATTAGGAAGTTTCTTCTTAGTTCCAAGTTGCTTTTTTCCTTGATTAGTTTCTATCCATTATTTCTTGTCCTGCCTACAGGTGCTTTGGTAAATAACTTGACCCCCTCCTCTTTGTGACAGCCTCTCAAATACTGGAATACTGCTATCATGTCATCCCTAGTCATTTTTTTCTCTAGACTAGCCAAACTCAAATCCTGTAACTGTTCTTCATATGTTTTAGTCTCCAAGACCTTTAATCATCTTAGTTGCTCTTCTTTGCAAAAAATCTTTTTCCAAAATCTCAGTATCTTTTTTGTAATGTGGTAACCAAAACTGGATGAAGTATTCCAGGTGTGGCTTACCATACAAACTGGTACTAATACTTCACGTCACTCAACTACCTTCTCACGTGGTCCGTGGTTTTACAAATTATTTGCCGCTGCATTGTGAGCTTTCAATATACTATATCAAGAACCAATGCAGAAACTCCCAAACAGCATGGTTCTTCCCCAATAAGAATTATGAAAGCTGTCTCACCAGCCCAATCTTCGCCTTAGAAGGGGTGATCCGTGACATTGTATGTTATGGACATAGAGCAAGTACAGGTCAGTTGGAGTGCCTCTCTCCTCCACTTTGTGAAAATTACGGACCTCTGAAATCTGGAAAAATATTGTCCATGCAGTAGTCACGTTCATCCTCTTACCTCTTCCGGGCTAGCCTTCTCCTGCTTAAGACGCCGCACCATATCTGCCTGCTTCCTCAGCGCCTCTTCTTCAGCCATGATGATGACACTCCTCGCCGACAGTAAAAATTAAGAAAAAAGTGAGACAGGAGAGAGCCGCCAGCCACCCTCCTCACTTCCTTACCCGCAGGATTAATTGCTCCTACGCATGCGTACTGCTTTATGTTGAGGCAGCTAAATCTGCCCACACTGCCCAACTCAGTGTGCAGCGGGCGGGATTGGACAAGTAGTTGGATGATGCAAGAGAAACTAGCGAAGAGAGGAAGTGACGTTACTGCATTTCATTCACCTTTATTCTCGTGGTGTTTCCGTTTTCTTTCTCCCTGTAGGAGCCTTCGTTTTAGAAGTTGTGCTCCTGTTAATCTCTGTTCAGAAATAAGCTCCTTTGACGCTAGGAAGCCATACGTTAATCTTAAAACACATTTATAGAAGAAAAGTGCAGGAACTGTACTTGCACATTTTCGTAAGTCATTTAATTACAATGTAGGTACATAACACTGTACCATAATGTACTTTATTGGCTTTACATTGTGTTGTGATCTCATGCAGTTGCGATTATTTCAGGCAAACACGGTTTAGTGTAATCTATGAAGCTAGGTAATGGCCAATTCTACAGAAGGGCCGTTTGACGAGCAGTTACTTGTCTGGTGTCAGAACTTCATATGAAGCCACCATAACCTAGGGATGAGGATTGCCCAAAGGCAGAGGTGGGCTGCAGCAACCCCCAAAGTATCTCATCTTTGAGTTTTCCCTACCAAAATGTAGCAGGTTTCTCTGTATTTTTAAGAAATTATTTAGCCTCAGTTATTTTTTTAACCTCCTCAGAACAAAAATTGTGAAATAATTTGGTCTTCCTTAACCTTACTATACCTACTACATTACTGAGAGGAAATAGTCTAGAATATACATATTTTATATATACAATATACGAATCCCTAGTGCCACATAATGGGGTGAGCTCCCATTACTTGTCCCAGCTTCTGCCAATTTAGCAGTTCGAAAGCACATAAAAAATGCAAGTATAAAAATAGGGACCACCTTTGGTGGGAAGGTAACAGCATTCCGTGTGCCTTTGGCATTTAGTCATGTTGGTCACATGACCACGAGACGTCTTCAGACAGCGCTGGCTCTTCGGCTTTGAAACGGAGATAAGCACTGCCTCCTAGAATAGGGACCGACTAGTGCAGGGGTGGGCAACTGTGGCCCTTTTACAATTTGTGGACTTCAACTCCCAGAATTCCTGAGACAGACATGCTGGTTCAGGTATGCTGGGAGTTGATGTCCCCAGTTCATAAAGGGGCCATAATCGCCCCCTCCTGGACTAGCACATATATGCGAGGGGAACCTTTACCTTTAATACATATGTAAATAGTAATTAGGGCTCACACTATATAAGATACAGATTTTTAAAATTTTATTTTAATACAATTCTAAATAACTTGGCTCTCTTGTGATGATGATGATACAGGATGTTCTGTTTCCCCCCTTCAGTAAAAACAAACACGAACGTAGCTATAAAAGGTAAATCCTTCCAAAATAGTCTTTATAATTAGGACTTGGCAGTCAGCCACAAAACAAGCAATCCAAATTGAGTTTCTAAGTGCATGAGATAAGTCCTGGCAAATAGCCCACTAGTCTGAACCAACAGAAACATAGGTACGGAAGGGTAATCACCCATCAGATTCCAAAGAGTCCAAGCCGAATGAATTTTCAGATGTTTCACGATCCAAAACAGAGAGCCAAAATTATCCACAGAATTTTATCAATTGCTTGTCACAAGGTTCCTGGTGCAGCCACACCCCTTTTTATACCTTGTGGGGTGTGGCCCAATCATTGACTCAACTACTCCCGGCCCCTCCTCCTCCTACCCTGTTGCAAGTGTCTAGCCCTCCGTCTCTCCCTTGGATCTAGCCATGATTCCTCCCTGCTGTTATCACCTCCACCTGCTGTTCTGGCTCACCCCCAGCTTTGCTGCCAACAGATTTTGCAGTATCCTTCCCCTGCCTCGCCCACCAAACCACATCCACAGAACTGGTAGTAAAAAAATTTGAATTTCACCATTGGTGCTACTGCTATTAATGCTCTGAACTTGGTTGTTTTCTTACAGATGTTTCATTGCCAAACTAGCACTGATAATGTTATCTAATTTGGTAATGAACCAGCTGCAAGAAAACAACCAAGCTCAGAGAGCACCATGAACCCAAGTGTTAGTCAATCCCACCATACTGAGTTGCCATATGTGAAGCAACTGCATGGCCCTCTTCAAATTGGTGTACAGTAAAATTTGAAAATGGTAAAAAACTAAAAATGAAGCAGACTCAAGAAAGGATCTTATAAGAGATTCCTCATGTCACATTAATGTCATCCCAAAGACCAGAACTGTAAGTACCTTATAAATACCTAAGCAATTTATGATTACTAAAGTCCCTGTGGTGACATCTAGTGGTACTATCTGGTTTTCATGAGTCTGAACTAAGGCATAATGTTCAATGTAAACAAAGAGAGAAAGCATTTATTAGAACTCAGAAAATGTGCCTCTTGACCAGCTAAGGTCTTTAGAACATACAGTGTAAGCCTTCATATTATTAAGATAATGAGCAACAGAATGAATTCAGTTTAATTTCCCATCATACCAAGGAACATTTAGAACATCCTAGATGGATACTGTATAGAGCTTCTTAATCTTTGGCTGCAGAGCACATAGTCAATCTGATTTCTGTGTTGACTGTCTGGTGTCCATGTGTAGAGTCGTCTCTTGGGTTGTTGTAAAAGAGTGTTTGCTATGAGCATCGTATTCTCTTGACAAAATTCTATCAGCCTGTGCTCTGCTTCATTTTGTACTCCAAGGCCAAACTTGCCTGTTATTCCAGTTATCTTTTGGATTCCTACTTTAGCATTCCAATCCCCCATGAAGATAAGGACATCATTTTTTGGTATTCATTCTACAAGGTGCTGTAGGGCTTCACAGAACAGATCAGTTTCATCCTCTTCAGCACCAGTGGTTGGGGCATAGACTTGGACTACTGTAATATTGAATGGTTTGCCTTGGATTCGAACTGAGTTCATTCTGTCATTTTGGGGATTGTATCCCAGTACTGCTTTTCCTATTTTATTGACTATGAAGACTACTCCATCTGAGGGATTCTTGCCCGCAGTAGTATACCTGATGGTCATCTGAATTAAAAAGATTCTATGCTATATGAATACACTAACATCTGTACACATATGGAACTGTGTGTATATCCAGGCTAAATTAAAAAAAAATTCACAATTAATGATGATTTGGGACTGGGAATACAGCTGGTTCCTTACTGAAATTGGGATTTGATGTCCAGAGCAGGCAAGACTAAAAAAATGTTATCTGTGAGATTGGCATAAAATTCAGATGTTTTAGGCTTCTTTTGGAATTCTTTTGTCAGTCATTTAGGCTACCTCATCTAAATGAATTACTTGCCTTCAGCATTAAGTGGGGGCAATCTTTTGGCAGCTGAAGGCTGCCTTTAATAATTGGGGAAAAGGTCACAAAGTCGGTGGAGCTGTATCACACAAATAGTAAAAGTAGAGTTTTGCAGGCGTTGTTTTTCCTTTTTCTTAACTATGCTATACTTATAGTAGTCCTTGACATATGTCCATAATAGTACATTCCTATTAAGGAAAGGAATTGTATATTATGACAGTTTTACATTTTTTGTGGTGGTTGCGAAGTGAACAGGGCAGTTGTGAAGCCAACCAGGGGTTTGCTGTGGGTGCATTTTTGTTGAAAACTGTGCCAGTTTTCAGCAAAACCATTGCAAAATGCAGTCATGTGACCATGGAATGCTGCAAACAGTCATAAATGCAGCCATATTGCCAAGCATCAGAACTTTGATCATTTGATTGCAAGGAAGTGACCGTCAAAACTTTGAATCTGGCTCATAAGACCCCTTTTTCAGATCAGTCATAACTTTGAACAGTCACTAAGTCAAGGGCTACCAGTATTTGGGGACTTTTGAACTTTTCTATCTCAAACTGATGGATAGTTGTGCTTTTGATTGTCATTGATCAGCCCTTATATTCATGGTAATTTCCATGGGCTGTAAAGAGGGAAGCCAGGAGCGATATGTACTAGAGTCATTAGTAACCTGTTCTTGCTTTGGTACTATTATTCCAATATTCCAACTTAACTACACATTGCAATTATATTGGTCTTCCCAGTCAACATGTTTTTGTTTTACACTTAACTTGACAAACTAAACTAAAGCAGTTAATTTAGCAAACTAATAAGGCATGTTTGCCAAGCTTGCTGTCTCCCCATTGCAGGCCAGGCCACATTTTAATAAAGACTAAATCCTGGAGCTGTCACAAATAGTACTCCACAATCACGGCCTGAGGTGATAAAACTCAGATGCAGGGATTACTTTTGCAATAAAAGGAAAAATTACAACATGTGGTATATGTTATAATGTTACATAGATTCCATTCATAGGGTTTTCTAATCAGAATAAGATCCAACCTATGCTCTATTGGCTGCCACAAGTGCATTTGGTCAATTTAAATATTTCAGTTTGAGAGTAAAGAACAACTGTGTGGCTTTGGAACACTATTGTAGATGACCAAGATGAGTCTGAGGACTGGGGACATTTGAATGCATCATTGGTGCAGTTCATATACCCTGCAAGAAACCAGCCCCCCTTGAAGTCCATCGACTGGCACCAATTTACATTGACTGTTAGTAGATCAGATTCTTGTGTATATTTTAAATGGAATGAACTACTAGTGCTTTTGAACTCTATCCTGCCTCCTGATTTTCTGTACCTGACAAATAGAGGACCTCTCCCCCCACGTTGCCCTTTGTATGCACATTTGTGTGGCAATCAGAAGATAACTACTCTGCTACTCCACCAAATCAGGGGTGAAATCCAGCAGGTTCAGGAGAACCGGTAGTGGAAATTTTGAGTAGTTTGGAGAACAGGCAAATGCCGCCTCTAGCTGGCCCCAGAGTGGGGTGGGAATGGAAATTTTGCAGTATCCTTCCCCTGCCATGCCCACCAAGCCACGCCCACAGAACCGGTAGTAAAAAGATTTGGATTTCACCCCTGATCTGACCTGAAGAATGATCTGTGGAACAGATTTTATAGCAAAAAGGAGATTTATTGTCTGAATGTATATTATTGGGATGGGCAAAGCCAACACATATTAAAGTAGTAGAATAATAATAATAGAGCATGTACTAGGTGCTTGTATGCCTGGAAGAAGACAGAAGGAAGTGACTTCTTGTATGTGTGTCTTTGAATTAGCACTGACTCCTGGCAACTCCCTGCAGTTTTCTTGGCAACATTTCAGAGGTAGTTTGCCATTACCTGCTTCATAGGGCTGAAAGAGGATGACTGCCTAAGTCACCCAGCTGTCTCTAGTCTAAGGAAAGACTAGAATTTACAGTCCATTGTTTCTAGGCTGCTATCACTATGCCAAACTAGCTTTCTTGTTTTGTGATTAGTAATTACTTAAGACAATGAGCAAGCGAAGTAATAGACAAAGAGGAAACAGAGTAAATCTTTAACTCTTTCCGTACATCCTCCTGTTCCCTTGCAGTCATGAGGTCACAAGGCATAAGAGACAATGTCATTGGGTTCATACCTGAAACAATGCCACTACTTAGTAGAGACAGCAGTTTATTTATCAACTGATCCCATCATCCCTAGTTTAGAAACACAGCAAGAGAAAATCAAGAATTCAAAACATTGGTCAGCTGCAGAAAGCAATGGCCTGTTCGGGGAATTCACTCAATAGAAAAACTTAAGACGGGATAGTGGAAATGAATATGTGCGGAGGACGTGTGGGTAAAAATATTGATTGTTTGAAAGTGTCTAGGAATCACAAGCCCAGAACTTGAACAAAACAAAAGTTGATAGCTAGTCTAAGTGAAGAATTTTTCACTAGATCAAAATCAAAAATAAATTCTCAGATTTATTTTGATATACATAGGAGGAAGTACTTTTTCTGGGCTAATGCATGTTGTTAGCTTTTCAAATAATGCCATTCTTATTTGCTATAAGTTAAACTGATAGGGAATAAAGCCCTTGAAGCTTTTCCCATCAACCCTGGTAGTCCCATGAGAAACTTGGCAAGATGGGTGTGTGATGTCAAGTGATGTTACTATTTTGGGTTTTTCTGGTTTTTTTTTTCTGTTTTGTTTTTCTATGTATGAGCGTTATATGATTTGTATTGTTTTGATACATTATTTGCCACCCAGATTCATGTTTTGTGAGATGGGTGGTTATATAAATTTTCTAGCTAGCTAACTAGCTAAATAAATGCCATCCTTGTATCATTTTCTTTCCAATGCTGAGCTGTTGTATTTCTTGAAAGTCCGTTCTCACAATTCTTACTAACTTAAAATAAGGGTGTCAGATCTGGATGGCAAAAATCCAAGGGATCATTAGATAGCAGCCAAGAGGAAATGTTTCTTTAAACTTCTTTAGTTCTACCTAGCATTTGTCTGGATGCTTGCAGGCCAGATCTAGTAACCCTAGCTAACATTAATATGTTCTATGTTCTGGCATGATTTATGCAATTAAAGATCTTGCTATATAGTCCATAAAGTAAAGTAAAACCTTTTTTTACGTCCTCCTGCTCTATTTTACACTACTGATCTGATTTGGTTTCCCTCTGCCTTTTTTGTAGCATTTCCGTTTCTGTATGTGGTTTTAGTCTTTGTATAAATACAGACAATCCTTTACTTGTATGAGTGGTGGTATAGTGCTTCAATAATTTGTGTATTTTTTTGCCATTTCAGTATAAGTATTCAAGAGAAGAGACTCTATGTAGGTCAGGATTAAACTGTGGAGTCTGTGGTGTTCTCTGAGCTTGGTTGTTCACCTTTTGCTACCTTTTGACAAGTCAATGAGGAAGCAAACTTCATTTAACATCTGTGTTACTAACTTAATAACTTATATGATTGACTTAATTGTGTGGGAAAGGTCATAAAATGGGGCAAAACTAAACCTCACTTAACAATTGTCTTGCTTATCAACAGAAATTTTGGATTCAGTTGTGGTTGTGTAAATCAAGGACTACTTATATATCAATCTTTTCCAATCTCTTGGTTAAAAAGTCTTATTATTGTATATATTGGCAAAGAATTATTAGCATTTTATCTCTCTCTTCTGCAGTCCACTGTTCATATATACTTAGTACTTTTATAGTTGACTACTGGCTTATTGTCTTAGTTGAGTCTGTTCCTGAATGTATTTTGTCTATATGAATGTTTCTTTCATTCCAGGATGTCATTTTTACTAGAATTCAGTGTTATTTTTCCTTCTCCCCTTAATCTTATTTTCCTTCATCTGAACTCTTTCAGAAGAGTTGACAAATCCTATTTTAGATGTAAATTTTCCTTTGATTGCTATGGTCTTAAAAAAAAAATCCTTCACTTTCGTGTTCAGATAGCCTTCCTGTCCTTTTTTGCTTGATATTGAAATCACCATTCAGCTGTCATTCATTCTAGTTGCTCAAGGCTTTCTTCTTCCATCTTTTCCTAATTATCATGACAGCTTGTACTGAAAGCCAGCTAGATAATTTCTTCCATGGAATGTATTTATTGTATCATTAATTCAGTTTGGAGCCAGCTGACTCCATAACAATTCTCAGCAACTCACAGTTAAAGTTTTAAAAGAAACGTTAAAAGAAAACATTTATTTCCTTTTCACACCTGCCCATCTCCCTCAGAGAAAGACTCTGGGCACTGTACAGTGAAATGGTAAAATATAAGAATAGCTTATAAAAATAAAAATTTTAAAATTTAGAAGGGGACAGTTGATTAAACCCTGATAAAAATTAGTTTAAAAGGTGATGGGAGGGCTCTCAGGGCTCAAAGCAGCCTCATGGCTGTGCTCTTTTGGGTCCTTAAATTCCTTGTGTGTCCAATCACACTTGGCCAATATTCTATTTTATTCTAAAATTAGGCAGCAAAGCTATGTTTTAATGCATTTTCAGAAGGCAAGGAGAGTGCATATATAGTGAATGTAGAAACTCTGCATACCCCTGTTAAAATGCCAAGTTTTTGAGATGTAAAAAAATCAGATCAAAATAAATCACTTCAGGATTTTCTCCATTTTTAATATAGCATATAAACTGTACAATTCAATTGAAAAACAAACTGAAATCTGTTAGGGGGAAAAATAGCAATAAAAAAGCTACAATAATGGGGTTGCATAAGTATACACACCCTTAAACTAATACTTTATTGAAGCACCTTTTGATGTTATGACAGCATTCAGTCTTTTGTGGTAGGAGCCTATTACCATGGCACATCATGCCCTGGGAATCTTTGCCCACTCTTCCTTGTCAAAGCGCTCTGAATCTGGGCATCTCCTATGCGCAGCCTCTTCAGATTTTCAATTGGATTCAGGTCTGGACTCTGGCTGGGCCATTTCAAAACTTAGAATGAAGCAATTTCTTTTGTTGATTTGGAGGTTGTGTTGAAAGGTGAAATCCCTCTATCTTCAGCATTTTAGCAGAGGCCTGAAGGTTTTCTGCCAAAATTGACTGATATTTGGAACTGTTCATCATTCCCCCCACTTTTACCTAAAGCCTTAGTTCCAGTTGAAGAGCCCCAAAGCATAATGCTGTCACCATCATGCTTCACTGTGGATATGGTATACTTTGGGTGATGTGCAGTGGTGTTTTTGCACCAAATATACTTTTGGGAATTATGGCCAAAAAGTTCAACCTTGGTCTCACATTGTTTTTTACCTGAACGAGGTGTACTATATTAAAGGTCCATTGATTTTACTGTACAGTATACTAAATTCTGATTGGATGTTCTTCAGATGAAATCTTAGTGGCACACCACTTGCTTTATTTTCTAAGAGCTTCTAGATCTGGGTTACAAACAACTGAATCATCAGTTGAAAGAAATAAATCATCATCAGAAAGAAAAAGATGTAGAACACTAACTCTTTGCTTTCATCTAGTGATCATCATACCAGCAATGCATATCTGGTAATTCCATTCTAACTAACTCATATATTTGCTTCAGCCTGGAAATGTTTTGACTGATTAGATTATACTTCTTTCTCTGTTGTTTCCTACAATGTAATTGATTTTATTCCAATGTTCTTCATCCAGGGACATTCAGGTCTGAGTTGATGTTGCTTAAAACAAAGCTGATGTGGATAATGTACAAAGAACAAAGAATACTCTTAGGAAAAGTCTATTAATCTGTCTCTTGCAGGTTTGGTTAGTACAATATTTCAAATATTGCAATTAGGACCTTTTACAATTTGCTATAGAATCCTTGGTGTCTTTCATCTTTGTGTCTGCAATAAGGGTGCATACTTATCTCCTCTAATTCTAAACATTAATTCTAATAGATGTTATTATATTCATTGGTTCATAGCTGAGAAATTACTTAGCGTGGTTCCTTTTGAATATTACATTTCATAGCCTCTTGCACTTGGAGTACTATATCGCATACAATAATTATCTGAATTAAAGTGGACTATTTTGATCCATTAAGTTCATCTGTTTCTGAAACAGGACATTTAGCACATTTCATTTCCATGCTCTGCATTTCTTCTTTGATTTCACATTTTTCTTTTGTTTTTCTTCTCGTGTTCCATATTCCAATTGTACAAGGACTTTGTGAAATGAGAAACTACTTTTTTTTTTTTTTTTATCGGGGCCATATCATCCACTTGTAAAAGTTCGGCATCCTTCCCTGTTTGTTAAAGGAGTGGCTTCCACCCTGGTGGCCTCATCAATGGGATCTAAACTAATCCAAACATCATTCATTCATTCATTCATTCATTCATTCATTCATTTTATAAGGCTGTCCACCTCAAACAATGTGACCCAGAGCAGTGTATAGCATGAAAGCAAACAATCTGCAAATAAAACCCTATGTAGATTAGAATGTGTACAATATATAAATATAAAATACAAAATATAAACAGTAAACAACCACCATAACAAAACTAAGACGGAATCCTGCTCCTAACTGGCCCCTAATGTCTAGGCAGGGGTCCCCAACCTTGGCAACTTTAAGACTTGTAAACTTCAATTTCCAGAATTCCTCAACCACCCAGGTTGGCTGGGAACTTCTGGGAGTTGAAGTCCACAACTCTTAAGGTTGCCAAGGTTGGAAATTCCTGGCCTAGGGGAAAAGCCAGGACTTACTAGCTTTCATAAAGGCAAGCAGGTAAGTCCTCGACTTACAACAGTTCATTTAGTGACCATTCAAACTTACAACAGTACTGAAAAAAATGACTTATGACCATTTTTCACAGATACAAGTTTGCAGCATCCCCATGGTCATGTGACCAAAATACAGATGCTTGGCAATTTATGACAGTTGCAGAGTCCCAGGGTCATGTGACTTATGACTTTCTGACAAGTAAAGTCAATGGGGAAACCAGATTCACTTAACAACTGGGTTGCTAACAACTGCAGTGATTCACTTAACAACTGTGGCAAGAAATGTCATAAAATAGGGCAAAACTCACTTAACATATGTCACATTTAACAACAGAAATTTTGGGCACAATTGTCACAATTGTCATAAGTCAAGAACTACTTGTAGCGGTACAGGGACAGAGTGGGAGAGATTGTTCCAGAGATTAAGGGCAACCACAAAAAAGGCATGCAGATGTTTGGATCATGGTTGCATTATTCCAATTACTTCAAATCTCACTATTCAAAGTTAGAGTTATATATAAAATATGGTAATTGGTTCCAGCTTGGTGAAAGTAGGCAATGAAAAATTTAAACATATGTTTTATGTGTTTATTAATAAAATATTACTGTAAAGGATTAAAAAGAACCTGCTAATAATTTAGATTTATTGTTAACAACATTCTAGTTATAGGTAAAAATAAAAATAAGAATTTTATAAATATTATAATACAGGTAGTCCTTTGTTAATGACTGATCTCATAGCAACTGTTTGAAGTTACAACAGACACCCACCCCCCAAGGTATTTATGATCTAGTTCCAGAGGTCTGACAACCACACATACACACACGCACACACTCTCACACTAAAAACTCCATGGTCATATGACCACATTTTGGTTGCTTGGCAACCAAGTTACTTTTATGGCCAGCAATGCAGCATTCTGTGGTCACATATCTGTTTATGTGATGTGTTTTGTTGGTTTCCAGCAAAAAAATATTCATAGGAATGAATGGACTCACTTTATGACTATGGTGTTCTCTTTATGATGATAGCATTTGCTTCACAATTACAGTGTTCACTTTACAACCTCTGGGAAAAAAGGGTGCCTCAACTTACTGCTATCATATTATATGATGGAAATTTCAGACTCCATTATCATCATATGTTCAGGACTATCTGTATTTCATATTGTAGGCTCAGGCATGCCAACATTTTCTATTTTAGAGTTGCTATGACCATGTATATGTTGTTCAATTACATCACTTTTTTGCTATAATATCATAGTGAACCCTTTCTTTTTGTTGTCATAAGGAATCTTCCTTCTGTCCATTTATTATAGGTGAAGAAAACAAGTGCAGATTAATGTACCACCAATCTCTGAAATCCCAACAGTAACTCCATAACCGCAATTACACATGTACTAAACTCATGTAAACTTAATTTGGGTTTGCATTAAGTGAGTCCTGTTATCATTGTACAATTGGCAGTACGTCAAATACCACATTCTATGGGCTTGTGTTAATCTTAACCATATACAATGATTTGCCATGTGTTCTTCTAGATTTTATTTTGGAACTTTTACTTTACTTTTACTTTTTCTCCACTGGTGAGCTAGCTACCCTCATTGCTATTATGGACTAATCTTAAATTCACCCCTCATCTTTTTACCAGCAAGGGATGATACTGCAAGAAGGTCATACTCTTACTAGCTTCCTTGATTTTTTTCTTTAATTTTTCAGCTTCCTTGATTGTTTTGAGCTTTTCTATCACAAGGAACAGGTAATTCTCTACCTCTATCACAGGGTAAAGAAGTTGGGAAGCCAGTGGTAGGGGGGGAGAGACCCATAGAAGGAGTCAATTATGTCACTAGGTCATACATGGCAACCCAGAAGGGGTTGCAATTTTGACCCACACACTTGGGAGTGGGATAAAATGGCAGCCACATGACAAACTGCTCCATTTTGCTGCCTTACTGTAGTCTGCACAGTGCTACAGATGCTTTTATGTCATTATTCTAATAGAAAAATTTAACATAGAAAGACAATCAGCTGGTTCCTTTTATGTGTGTACATAGCTATAGTTTTTTTTTTAACTATTATCCCATAATATTCTTGTATAGTTATGGACATCATTATCATATCTCTGTTAAGTGCATAGTCATAAATATATTTAGGTGTGCAATGAATTTTTGTTTGAAAAAATACATAAACTTATATTAAAAAGTTTAACAGTATACATATATGTGACCATTGTATGTGTTTTATATTTCATCATTCATCCTTTATATTAGGAATATATCCACAGTGGGAGTTACTCCAAGATCTGTACTTTTAGTCAAGATACATTTCTCCCCCAAGCCCTATTAAGTGCACATAACACTTACTAATAAAAGAACAATAAATATACATATGCTAATGATGGTTTAGGAAGACTTTTCTTCAAATGAAGATCAAGTAGAGAGCTGAGAATTGAATGCTTATTGTGAAAGGATGAGTGACAAGAGCAGAGGAACCTGACACCCTGGTAAAAAACACATACCACCTTTTAGGAAAATAGTGTTATCTAAATTCATCTGCCAACTGAATGTGCTGAGTTTAATCTTTCTGAAGGACACCTGAATTCTACCCTGAGTGACAGGTAGAAGGGTCTCTGCTCAGGAAGAAAAATGTTGTGAAAATTTCCCCAGGAGAAATCAATAAAGCATGAGCCATGAAGCTTCACTGGGAAGAATGAAAGGATTATTTAAAAATAGGTAAAGCTGCTGCTTTTGTTTTGTCTTATGAAGTTCATTGTTGTCATCTGGATTCCAGACATATTTTTTGACATGAACTTTAGGAGTTTGTCTGCCTCTGTATTTCTATGCTGACAGTGATTGATAGTAGTCTATTGTTTCAGCCAGGGATTTTTTACAGCTGGAGAAGCTAAGGCATTGAACCTGTCTGGGACCTTCTATATGAACTTCAAATCTTTATGCAAATATGAGTTTCAATAATATTCCAGATGTGCGTTTCAACAAACATGGGTTTCAGCAAAGTTAGCAACAATAGCTTTCTCATCTTTAAGCATGAAAATTTTCATTGTTATCTCTAACCATTACAACATTTGCTTTCATCCATTGAAAGCCCTAAAAGCTGTGTTTCTCAACTTTGGCAACCTGAAGATGTGTGGACTTCAACTCCCAGAATTCCTGAGTCAGCATGATGGGAGTTGAAGTCCACAAATCTTCAAGTAAATTGCACTGCCCTAAAGAAATCTCAGAAGTAATCTGTTATAACCAAAAAAGACAGATTACTGCCTTACGCCAGCACTTATTTCCTTTCTTCAGTTAAATTAATACCTGATCTCTCTTTTTCTCTCTTCCCCCACCCCTCACTCACACATATAAAAATAATGCCCCCTTCCTTTACTCTAATATATACATTATTTTTTTTATGAATTCCAGTTTTCTGGAGGAGACTTGGATGTGGTTGTATGGAGGCAAGTTCTGTTGTGCCAACTATCTCCATTTCATTGGTGTACATAGACTATTAGATTGCTTTATTGAGAAAGCATATACTGATGTTCTTATTGTAAATGGAAGGGCAACTCACCCGTGATGAAGTAAAGTTGGGATTGCTGTCTGCGCTTTGTAAAAGAAACCTTTAGCCAGGTTCCAAAGCTCAGCACAGCTCAAGCTTTTTTCCAAAAGGGAAATCTTATTCACTCACTCATAAATTTACTCACAAACATCCACACCGTTTTTAAGCATGTTCCAATGCCCAGAAGTAGGATGCCCACCCAAGCTCTAAGCTTACAAAAGCAAATGTGAAGATGGATTGGGTATGGATGTGTAGGAAAAAGGGAAATAGGAAAAGCAAGCAGGAGGCAATGTCTGTTGACTAACAGCTATTACAGGCATGCAAGACAACTATCAGAACACTCAGGATCCCAACCTACAGTAAGCAGCATATCCTAGCAGGATTCCTGACTGAAACTTGGCTTGAGTGCTCAAAAGCAACACTTATCTTAAGAGCAGAGCAGAGCCTGGAGTTTGGTGGCAACCAGAAAAGGAGCAACCACAGTGCGGCAGGATCTTATTCATCCAACTAGTGCAAGAAGTTTGGAAAGGAGGCAAAGTTTGTGCGTCACTACCCTGTTTTCCCCAAAATAAGACATCCCCTGATAATAAGCCCAATTGGGCTTTTTTAGTGCATGGCAATAAGGCCAAGCACTTATTTCAGGGTTCAAAAAAATATAAGACAGGGTCTTATTTTCAGGGAAACACGATAGCTAGTTTTAGAAAAGACACTTTTTCCAAAAGGTTTCCACAATTTTGGCCACTACTGTATGTTGGCCTCTGCTACAAATCTTAATATTCATTTCCAAGCTGGTTTGGGAGAACCTCACTAGAATGTCTACAGTTACTTCATAAGTGCTACAGTTATGTGGAATTCTGTTTGCATCCCCTAATTTTTCCTTTTTCTTACCTCCAGGCACAGCAGTGGCTTTTTACGTACAATATGCCGAAGATAAAGAGGAAACTTCCATCTTTAACCGCACCTACCTTAACTATGGAGGAGGTTACTCTCACGAACACGGCTACTTTAAGGCATCTCATAATGGGGTTTATATGGTGGCGGTTGGTGCCGAGTTTCCCCCTGGACCTGCTTTGGGACAACTCGTTTTCAGCAATGGCCATAGAATGACTCTAATAAACAACAAGAAGAGGAAATCCAGCGGTGGTTATACAACAGTCTTCGCCTTGGTGGAGCTGGATAAAGAAGACTTGATGTGGTTTGAACTGGTGCAAGGGGCCGCCGTGAGACAGAACACAGTTGGGTTGAGCATGGCGGGATTCCTGCTACTGAAAACCTGAGAAAGGAGACCTTGATGACGTCAAGGGTCTTCCTGTGAGCGCAGGAAGTTTGATGTTTCCACGAACAACCTGTTTTTTCTGCGCTAAGACATTAACTCAGCAATGCTTTCTAGAAGGACTTCAGTAGCTGCTTAGCCACAGCTCCAGCGAGGTGGAGTTGCAGAAGACAATCTGTTTCTTTAACTGGCCATGAGGCAGGTGCCTTTGACGTTTTTTTCTCCGTTTGTTGCCCTCAACATTCTTGTGTTGTGTTGTGTTGTGAGCTGCCCCAGAATTGTTGGATATGAGATGGGAGGCAAATAAATTTTATAATTAATAAATAAAAATAAAATAAAATAAAATCTCAAGTCTGATCCCCGCACACACAATTTGCAGAGCCAGGCTATGAGTAGGAAGAGAGAGTAATGCTTCTAGAACCCATCCATGGAAAAAACCCAACTTGATCCAAACAAACTACTTTGTTTAATGGGTGTGGCTTATTTCTTCCTGCATCATCTATAGCAGGAGTGTCAAACTCGCAGCGGCACGTTGTCATCATATGACTTTTCCCTTCGCTAAACAGGGTGTGGGTGTGGCCAGCGCAAGACGCATCAGGTCTGTGGGCCGCGAGTTTAACATGCCTGATCTACCTGGAGAATTAGAAACTTGGTACTTGTGACATTTTTTTTTCTTTTGTCGTCCTCAATATTTTTGTGTTGCCAGCTGCCCCAGAGTTGTTGGATACAAGATGGGCAGCAAATAAATTTTATAATTTTATAATTTAATTTATAATTTATAAAATAAATAAATTTTATAATTTCCCCTCGAGGGACGGTGGGCATGGCCAGCTTGACATCACTTGTGTCGGGGGCGTCTGTGGTGGCCCGAGCGCTCTGCCAGCAAAAACGGGCTCCCAAGGTCTGTTTTCAGCCACAATGTCCTCCTGCCAGTGAAAAGAGAGCTCGAGACCATGCGTGGCTCCCCCAAGCGCCTCTTTCACTGACAGGGGACGGCAGGAGGCCATCGCAGTTGAAAACAAAGCCCGGGAGGGCCGCGCGCAGCCCTCCTAAACTCCATTTTTGTTGGCAGAGACACCGTGGGCTGGTCCTTTGCTGTTTTTAGGGCAGCCCAGTTCTATGCACCCCGAGGCCAGATCTGGCCCTCGGATCTTTAGTTTGACACATCTGATTTTTGGTCACACTGAAAGATTAGAATCCCAAGGAGAGCGCCAAGGCATTTCTCCCATCCTTTTGAATGATCTGCAGGTAGCTAACGGAGATCAACCCAAAGAGACAGTCCTAAAAAGTATTGTTTAAAGATGACCATTGTCAGAAATGTTTCACTTTGTTGACCTTCCTGTGCCCGTTTTTTTAAAAAAACATCCTGTATTATATGTACTCTCTGGTATTAGGTATTAATTATTGTTAATATTTAATATCATTATTAATTAATTATTAAGTTCTCTCTGGGTGTTCTGATTTCTCTGGGTGTTCTGGTTTCTCTGGGTGTACTGTTGGTGAAGCCCACTTGGTTAGCTGGAGGTGCTTTTTAATGGCTTCGTGAGAACGGCTTGGGAAATAGTGGGTAAGGAGGGTGCCTTCTTCATCATTCCCTTCTCCCAGTGCCTGTCAGCATGCTATTGTCATCTTCAAGCATCCATACCAGGCGCTTTGTGGGTAGGGAAGCTACACACTCAGCATTCACCTCTGCCAGGTAGCAGTGTGATTGGTGTTTGCCGAGGCCCCGTTTGGTCTTAAAACGGGAACCACAGAAGCACAGGAAGCTGGGATTTTCTGCTTTGTTCTGGGTGCCTGCATCATTGGCATCCCCATCTCTATTGCTGGAGTCCAAAAGTCCAGGGGGACCAGGACTGAATACTATAGTTATTTTAGTAACCAGCAACAAGCCCTCTACAAGGTGGTTGGCCTTGCAGGGGGGTTGGCTTGGATCTTAGCTCCAGTACTTAGGGTCAGGGAAGCATTGGCTCAGTGGCTAAGATGCTGAGCTTGTCAATCGAAAGGTTGGCAGTTCAGCGGTTCGAATCCCTAGTGCCGCATAAT